>VXAK01015913.1:0-16752 GCA_013399435.1 Arenaria interpres
GGAGACATTCAAAACTCGCCTGGTCGCTGTCCTGTGCAACTTGCTCTGGGTGGACCTGGTTTTGGAGGGAGTTGGACTAGATGATCTCCAGCAGTCCCCTCCAACCCCATATCACTCTGTGATTCTGTGATTAATGCACAGGGGCCCACCACATTTCTCTGTATTTGCTACTCCACCCTGATTTTTCTCCTTATCAGGTGTTAAGGTAGCTCAGGTAAGAAATACTTACGCCCCCCACAGGACAGGTGCTCTGTGGGTTATTGCACGACTCTCCCGTGTTTACACAGAATGGGCCTTTGGTGTTGGGCGACACATCTCCCAAATTGGAGGATGCAAATGCAGCAACAAAGGAACCCTGCCAAAACCAGATATGACAAGATGGATTTTAGTGCCTTGCAGTGATCGCAAACATCACCTGTAAGCTTTCCCTGCAGCCATGGCTGGCATTGCAGCCAGTTGATGAGCATGCGGTGCTGGTAAGTATTTCTAGAGTTACTGGGAGGACTGGAATGGGGATTTAGGAGTCTCCCAAGGGCTATGAACATGAAAATCAAGGGAGAATAGGATACACAAGGTGAAACTGCCATTTCAGAAGGGCCTTCACAGCACTTTGGTATCCAGACAGCAGTTCTTCGTCTACCTCTTCCATCTCAGCAGTAGATCTTCCCCCATGTCCTCAGTTTCTCATGTTACTGATGAGGAGTTAATGGATCATTGTAGCACCTTGCACAGGACTTTTTTTCCTGACAGACTTTCAACATGACAGATTTACAGGATGGGAGCAGGATCTGACTGCAGGACTTAACATCAACCAGTACTTGTTAGAAGCAAGGCTGGTTACACATTGTCAGCTGAATTCAGCTCTCACAGATACTCTCATTTTTTCCCCCTTTTTTAGAGGTGGAATGCATCAACACAAGATATTTTCATTATATTATCAGTTCTTAAGCTATTTTGTTTTAAGACTGCTAGACACAATGAGCCAAGCAGACCACAGAGTTAGATATTGAATCCTGAAAACAATAAGGAGATTTGTGTGAAGGTCAAATTGCACGGACTTGCACTCATAACCAAGGGTTGAGTCTTGGTTAAAGCTTTTAGATAAGCCATTATAAAAAGAAACATTTGTAGGCAGGAATTAGGTAAGCTTCTTTTAGTTTCCATCTTTGGTATGAACTGCATGTGTTCCCCTGCCTGGAGTATTAAAATAGGAATTGGGCGACTGTTTCAAGGTGTATGCTGAAGATCCACACGGGATACTCTCTTATTCAACTCAAGATTCTCTTTCTGTCTGAGATGGGTTCATTTCCATATATACATTTCAGGGGAAACAATGCTTTTTAAAGGAACTGTGTTTGCACTCTGCGGGTGGCAAATCTGGATAAATGAAAATCAGAAGGCATAACTGGCTGAAAACCATAAGAAAGAATTAAGGTTAACCACAGACTTGATGCGACACTACAGATGCAATATATTGGTCCCTTTGGATCAAGTATCCCACACATGTCTTTCTAGTATTTCCAATAGTTGAATCAAAATCAATTTGGTTTATTCCTAAATTCCAAATAAATCCGTCTGATTACCAGTTTGGAAAGTTAAGAGTACACCTTGCAACTTCTCTTCTCTAGAGGAAGAAAGTTAATAAATCAAAACATACATCTTTTACTGCACTGTCTTATTTTACTGTTTGAAAGAACCTACTTTGGCCCATAGGAAGTACCAACCATCCCCTCCCTGTTGCAGCCCTTTTTTCCCCGTTATTTTCTGTAGTCTGAAATTAATCCCACCTCTCCGGGAAGCATCCCCTTGTTCTTCTCCTGTTCAAACAAGTAAGATGCATAGCCCATGTTGTCGCTGTTCACAAGATGGTTTGTGTTGTTCATGCTGACCGGGTGCACAGCAAACCAGCTGAAGAAGAGTCAGAAGACACACATAGGAAATGTATTGTTCAACCTATATATTGGCAATTGACTTGTGCAATCTGTATATTTGCAACTGACTTACGGGAATTTTCTTTGGGAGAATATAAATGGAGATTGTTGGTACCTAGGGATAGTTTAACAAGGGCAGAGTTATTCCCATCCTCTCCCTTCCTGACAAAGAGGCCTCATGGCTATGATGGTCCAGGTATTGAGGCCTCAAGAATTTGGCACTGTAATTAGCAGGGCCACCAAGAGCTATTTCAGACCTGAACTGACACTTTTCTGACTCCAGAGAATTTTATTTTGGAGGGATTTTTGTTTTCTTGCTTCAAAGAGTAAGGAAGTGTCAACAATGTAAAAATGGAAAAAGAGGACCACTTTAATTCTTAAAAAAACCACCACCACCCTCATCCTCTTAATGTGGTCAGACTCTTGATTGTGATTTCTAAACGAGGAAAACACAATTATGTCTTTGTTACTGCACATTACTTCATTTGCCTGGCCTTGAGCTCTGAACTTCGGGCGGCTGAACCCTGCCCCATCTGTTGATAAGCCAGGTGTCATAAATGCTGCCTGCAGGAATGGCTTGCTTTTCATGAGATGTGGGGTGTTACCGAAAATAACCAAGAGGAGAGGGGCCAAAAGGTTCCTGGAGATGCTGGGGCTGGAAACTGCTTGGAGGGGCACTGCGAGAGCCCCAGAAAGGATTTTTCTCCACCCTCTGGTGACTAGCAGGGAGCAACGCTGCATGGGCAAGGGTCAGTGCCGGGAAGGAGGGCTTATGTGGAAAGACAGAATTGCTAGAGAACAGTGGTTTATGAGGAATTGGTGAAAAAAATGTTACTTTGGTGGTCAGTACCTGATAAGTCCTAGCTCCTCTCCGTTCATGTCTACCATCTTCAGCATCACCATTTCTTTATCTGTGTTGGATGAATATCTGGATGAAAATGAAGTGGGGAAATCCCATTACCACCGTAGCCATGGTCACACTCTGCATTGCTGACATGTTAACTCTCCACTAGGTTGAGCAAGGTAATGAAGAGATTGTTACAGATATTACCAGAGCACGGCGAGACCTTAAAAGAGCTTCTGAAAATAACTGGGAAAGTAAGGGAAGAGTTGTGGTTTCCACTGACCTCAGGTGCTCCTTCTCCAGAGGATGCAGAGTGGAGCTCTCTGAATACAGATTTATGCACCAAGGAAGGCACTTTAATGCCATCTGACTCAAATGCTGACAACTAATAAAGACTTTTTTTTCTTTTCTTTCTATCTTTTTATGGCTTTAAACAAAGGATAATGTCACATCCTTGACCAACACCTCACATGCTTTAAGGGGGCAACTACAACTTTCAAGCCCACTCTTGCAACTAATTTTTGGGGATGCACACACCCAATCACTCAGGATGGCAACAGTGTCACTTTGCCATGGCCTTGGCGCCACATTTTCATCTATCCCATGAATGACCAGAAGCACCAGCTGCAAGACGGCTGGGTGATGTTCCCAATCGAATGGGTTTCTTTCCCGCTCGAGGAGTTTTTACCTGCTTCGTTCAGACGCTGGATTCTCAAGATAGGAGAAAGGGCTTCGGTTGATCTGACTGTTTTCTACAGTGCCTCTGTTTATAAAAAGCCTTCCTCTCTTCATATTCTGGTGTGCTATATCAATACTCTGGAAAGCAGTAAGGCAGGGAATGTCCATGCATATAAGGCGTGTATGAGATTATCTGAATAAACTCTCTCTTTCCCTCCCTGCTGTCCCCAACCCTTTCTTGGGAATCTGAGGGCTATTTATTTTTTCTTAAGTAGTTTAATGTTCAAGAAAATTATGATAATGCTCTGAAAGCACCCACAACTATCTCTTTCTAAAGAAAGACTTTAAGGCTTCTGTTTTTTGATCTGATTTCGCTAGTAAGCATAAACCCACCTCCACGTCTCTTTTGAGACTGTGACATTTGGAGGTGCTACCACGAATACCACAGCAAGAGCTCTGTTAGTCACAAATGTATCTCCCCACCTTTTCTGCATTTATGGGCTCTCATGGCAACAGACTGGATGACACTGACCTTTACGATGCCATTCACGATAGCGTTGAGGGACGGTCTGCTTAGCCCTTTGCTAGTGATCCAGAAGAGGGTGTACTGGAAGTAGCCACCAGGCCCTGAGTGTGTGTGGGTGCCACTGAGGATGACGTTGTCCTGTCGATACAGCTCGCCGTACTTGCTCTTCAGTTTCTTGAGCACCTAAGAGTAAGGAGGTGGTCCTAAAAAAACCTTTTTCATGCCCAAAGGCTATGGAGATCTGTATCAGCCCTTGCAAAAAACCCAGCCATTCATCTGCCCGCTCTTCTCTTTCTGGCTGATACTGCCCTACTAGTGTCACAACAAGTAGGTTATAGCTGTTGTCTTGGCAAAAGCCCTAAAATAGTAAAAACTGGTAAGTAAAGACCTCCATGCCCAACTTGCAGTTAAGCCCAGATCATCCAAAGAGTCTCTATTTCTCCGGTACTTCCCTCCCTCCTCTGTGGTGCTGGAGACCCAGCATTACACAGGCACCATGATAATATATTGATGATTCAAATGTATTCGTGATAATTATTCTGCTAAGAAAAGCATCGTCAAAGTCCAGCCTCATTTGATCAGGAATCAAAAGCTCTTCTTCAGCAGAGAGACGACGTCTCTCCAAGATCTTACTGCAAGGCGATCCCAAAGCAAACAGCCAACGTACTGGCATGCTTGATATTACTTAGCAATAACTACAACCTTAATGCTAATACCAGCAACAACCCAAACTGTGCCAATCATTCATTTCCAGCCATGTACCTCCAGCCTCACTCTCTGAGACACCATTCCTATGTCGGCGCTGACAAACACTACTCGCCTGGAGTCATCAACGTCTGCCACAATGAAGGCTCGGCTGTAGAGGCGCATGAGAAGCCCGCCACCCACCTGGTCTGGGTTGGCATATCCCATCTGGAAGGGAAGAATTCCGTCAAGCTCATGCAGCCAAAATATTGAGCAATGTATGCATTCGCAGTTATTCCTCTAAGTAGATTTGCCAGAGAGCTCATTCAACATATGAACACTCAAAGCTACAACTATCTTGCCCAGTGGTTACAAGAATCATAGAATCATAAAATGGCTTGGGTTGGAAGAGACCATAAAGATCATCTAGTTCCGTGTTCCCCGCCACAGGCAAGGCCACATTTGATTATATCAGGTTGCTCAAAGCCACAAAGAAATTTCACCTAATGTTTGATGATGACAACCATTTGGCAAGGCAGAGCCTCTAAACCAGAAGTCATGCAAAAAATATTCAGAGATTATGAAAATCAGTACTTTGCCAAACCTGTGTTCAATTCCCCCAACTTACTAGAGGAATTTCTGCCACAGGTCCTGTGCAATCAGCTCGACCTACGCCCAGTAAGTAGTCTTCTGTTACTTTGCTGGAATCTATAAAAACAAATAGTTGATTACTGGACACATGAGCAAGGAGAATCGAGGACAGAAGAGGCAACCCAGCCTTTTTAAAGAGATTGCATGCCTGAATCCTTCCTGACATCCCCAGAGGCCTGTGGACAAGGGGATCCAGCTGATACTGTCTGCTTGGGTTTCCAATGGGCTATCAATGTGGTCCAAGTGTGCTGAGGCTGTTAAGGCATTTGGCTTGGTAAAGGGTAGACAATGTCATGAAGAACTGCAGAGGGAGCTCACAAGACAGGGTCAATGGACTGTGTAAAAAAGTGCCGGGTTTCACAGCGAGAGCAAAGCAAGCCTGTCTTCTCAGATTAAGCTCTCCAAGCCCATCACTACCGTGCAGGAAACAGATCCAAGGGTGTAGGAGTTTTGTGCTTTTCCACACAAAATTTCAGCTTATCAGCAGTGAGAAAAAGGGGATGACATTCTGATTCCCATCAGATACTGGGAAAGAACTAGAGAAGAAAGATGGGCACATCCATATGTAGCCCTGGTGCCTCCAACATGTCCCATGTCAAGCGCTGGTGCCCTGGCCTCAAAAAAATCACAGCAGAGCCAGCTGAAGTTCAAAGAAGGGAAAAAGCAGCTCTGGGCACTGATCCCCAGGAAAGTGGTGAGAAAACGGACTCCCAAAGGAGCTCATGTCGCATCCCAGCCATCATGAAGATGCAGAAGTCCTTCTACAGGATGGATGATGTGCCTGGACAAATTCATGGAAGAAAAGCCATTGAGGGCTATTCAGTAAGTAAATAAATAATCTGTGTCTCAGGAAATCTCAGAGGCACAAATCACTGGAGGTCGAGGCAACACTGTGGGAAAATATTTCTGTATGCTTGGTCTGTCCTCGTGGTCTTTCCCAGCCACTGCTGCTCAAGGGCAACATTGGGATAAGGGTAAGCTTGGTCTTCGTGGTCTGGCCTTTCCTAGGCTGTCATTTAAAACAGAAAAGTGAAACACTCACCCTGGGCACAGATTGACCACAGGGCATGTCTCCTGTTTAAAACAGCATAAGTCAACAGGGCTACCCATTAAAATTACCATTCCTCCACCAGCTACGGCAGAGAGGAATTGCTTGTGCAAAACTCTTACGTGTTACAACAAAAACCATGAAGGAAGTATGAACTATATCCAATTCGAGATCAAAAGCTAGAAATTGGACCATCACGTTGCTGACATGTTGGTTGGTGCCCCATCCAGAGCAGGGGATATCCCCAGCTCTGGGAAAGGACTCATGTCACATGGAAATACCTAAAGCTTCAAAATATTTTCTTTCCCCGTGAGATTTTACCTCTCCAGAGGACAAACATGGGATACGATAGATGTGAATTGAGAGTTAAGGTTGGGCAGCTCCCGACACCCACCTCCCCATGCCTGGTGATGTGGTTGGAGACATAAATGAGCTGTGATGGGATTGCAACAGCTGTGAAGCCCCTTGATGCCGTGATGAGACCGAGGGGCTCTTGGAACCCCCTCCACCAGGCAGAGAGAGGGCAGGGAAGCTGTCTGGATCCCTGCAGCCAGTCTCACCCACTGGCCCCAAGGCTGTGCATCTGCGGCCCAAGAGATGCTCACATTGGGTTTGACACCCATGCTCCTTACACAAAGGCCAGCAGCAGTACTGTGCCGTACCTGTGTGAGAGGACCACACACACAGAAGATTATGAAGGTTCAGCAGTGTCCCAGTGACCCTCTACAAGTACCCATTTAATTTAAATTTAAATTAATTTAAATTATTCCTTCAATTTAAATTAATGCACTGGACACACTCTCGAGCAGGGTGTGATGGCAGGACTGAAATAGCTCAACTTGCCATTGCTGTCTTTGGTGAGAAAGTGGAGAATGAGGAGCACCGCAGTCACCGCTATCATTAACACCAGGCAAACGATGAGGATCACCTCCAGGCGGGAGAAGGAGCACTTGGACTTCTTCCCACACATGGTGGCAGCACTGTGAAAGCAGAAAGGAGCCTGTGGGGAAAGCAGATAGGACGGGCCTGATGTCAGGCACGTCCCACCAGAAACAGTACGTTGCACCCTCGATGACCTGTTCCCCATCCCAGTGTCAGAGCAGGCAGCAGCAGCGACAAGGCTGGGAAGTGGAGATTTATTTTTCAATTTGCTTAAGACAGCAAAAATATATCTCCTGTAAGCAGCGATCACTCCCCGTCACAAGGTCTTATGGGCTTAGTGGCCGAATTACTGATCCTGCATTTCCTGGGACAATTTTCTTGCTCCTTTGAAGAAATTTTTTACATAAATCCCACAGTCTTCCACTAGCACCTATGTTCACTGAGCAACAAAGGGAGATGTTGTGGCCAGAAGCCTCTCAGCTTTTCTGCTGCTCACACTCTCAGAGCACACCAGGAAACAATATTGTCACCATAACAAAGGTGAATTCAGGAAACTCAGTGAAAGAAAACCGCACCCCGTTGCATGTCCAAGTGCAGATCTCTCCTGACAAGATAAAGTAGTAGTTGAGACAGCTTTTCAAGGCAAGACTCTCTGTATAGACACCAGCTTTCTTGATCATATGCAGAGCTATTTAGGTTTACTTTTTGTATATTATTCTTCCTCCTGGGTCAGAGGTTTATTTTGGGTTAAAGATTAAACAAAAAAAAAAAAAGTATTCAAAGTACAATTATTGGAAATTATGCTATTTCCTCCTCTGAAAAAAGCTCTGATGACCCCTGATTTGTCCTGCACTGGCACCTAAGATTCGTGTCAAGGTCTTCAGTCTTGCCTGGTGGGAAGTAGCAACAACATGCCTTTGACTTTCCTGTAAACATCTGTGCAAGGTAGAAATAAGCCTTTTAAATAGCTTAGGATGTTTCCATGTGTCCTTAGATGTGTTAGTAGATAAAACTTACTGCAGATCCCATTTCTCTGCCTGTGATCAACCTGTAGATGGGGAAGGATGGACATGCCATTAGAACGGGAAGAGTGAGGCAGAGCCTCTAATTTTCCTGGAGGTAACATTTGCTTAATGGTGGGTTTGTCATCGGGCTTGGTAATGCTCATGCCTGCAGGCGATTCCCTGGAGGTGTTATGCCCTGGAAACAAAGAACCTGCAGAAAATAACTGCTGAAATTAGTGTTTATGGTCTTCGAAATGTTGCAATGAGAACCAACATCACCGGAGAACCAAGTAGTCATCCAGACTTGCTATAGGTGACCTTTCTTATGGGCTTCTTTTGCCATGGTAAGCTACAGCAGTCACGATCATTGCTGAATTTCACCTAGCACATTTTCTAGTGGCAACAAGTCTAATATTATGGGTTTCTTTACTCTCCTTTTTATTCTCCAAGCACAGCATTGACAGCCCGCCGCATGGCACTGCAACCTGTCTAGATAATCGATATCAGAGCACCAGGCTTAAACACATCTGCACGATAAGCAATTATAGTTTTCTTCTTTCAACTGATTAAGCTGCCAAAGTAATAGTATAAGAAGCAAACATTAGTCCTATGAAATCCCAGTTAAACCTCGTGCAAACTTACCTGAGATCCGTTGTATGCCCCAGTGTCTACAGGAATGTTTCTCAGCTTGAGATCTGTTTCAAGCTGAAAAGTTCAGCTAAAAATTATTGCTGTTATAGCCCTGTGAGTCAAGCACTGCACAAGATAACAAGAAACCAATCAATAATTTTTACCGCACAATGAGATGATAGGTTGTTTTTCCTCCCAGTGTGTCTATTTTAATTACAAATGGCAGCTACCCCTCTAAAATAACCTTTCTGGGATTGCACTGATCAGCTCTGGTGCACAAGGAATTTGGGAACAGGACTTTTTGCCTTCTCTTTGCTTCATCACAGCTTGACCAGCCTGTGGGATGGCTGCTGGTTCCCACCTGGGAATGACTCCTATTCCTCATGAAAGATCAGAACCCAGGGTTTCCAAAATCTACTAAAAGATTGTATTTTAATTATAAATCCTGGATAGAGGATTGTATTTTAAGTGTAAAATAAATTTCATTCATGTATATTTATTTGTTGAAAACTTTCTTTACTGAAACCCAGCTTTTTCCATCAGTTTTCCTTTTGACTCCCAGATACCTTGCAAAGTGCATAAATTCACCAGCTGTTGAAGCATGCTTTATCGCAAGGATTTTGACAGTTTTGTCTTCCCAAACTTAACAGGACCCATCACATCCCTCAGGGAGCATGCTTGCCCTTGCTGGCAGGGGCGATGAAAGACCCCAAGAGCAGTACCCTAGCAGGTATACCTGGGGTGGTGAAAGACCCCACAGGTACTCATGCTTTTCAGTGGGAATTTAAGGCCAGGACTATCTCTGACATTTCCCCACACAATCAGCTTCCATCAGGAAAACAGCTCAGGATTTTCCATTTTTCTCTTTCATCACAGTTTCTTTCATGCACTGTAATCCAAGGGTTAATTTTCCAGCCAGCATCAAGTGCTGTCTGAGTCATCACTTCAAGGTCCCATTCAGTATCACTGTTTCACTCCATGATTTTTGGACCGGCTGGTGGGAAGAGCCAAGATTTACTGATACGTTATCTCCTTGCTGCATTATCAAAGGAACTCTCTTGGCCCTGATGTCAGCAGAGAAACCACCTGCTTTGCTGTGTGGGCTAACAGGTGTCCGTGGCCACCTCTGTGCTGCTGGGGGCACCCTGCTTCAGGTTGCAAGGTTTTGTAGGTAACTACTGGCTTTGTAGGTAACTAAAGAGCCTCATTTGACAAAACCATGAGCAATCACTCTGCTGACAGGGGGAAGGTCCTGGGACAGAGATGAGGCAGGAGCAGGTTGTGCATTGGCAGGAAGAGCAAGAGCTCTTCCCGAAGGTGGTGCATTTGCTAGATTATCATGAAAACTTAAAAAATTGAGTTTTAAGGACCTGGTATAGTGATGTTGTGTCCTGACCAGTCTCACCCACGAAATTCAAAGAACTGAGGAAAATACCTCACCGAGGCTCTGTGACTCCAGAAAGGACAACCTAGCTGTTTCTGAGGTTGGAGGAGGAAAAGGAAGTTTGACAGCAGCTCAAAATGCATTTTGGGGAAATATCTTAAATATTCTCCTCTTGAAAAGACTGCTCAATGAGGTTATGGGAACCCACAGCTCCAGATCTCCCCTAGATAGCACAACTATGTGCACACACCCTGGCTCAGGACTGAAAGAGCAGCAAGATTTTTAGTACAAAGGACGGACTTTCTGGACTGTGAAGACCTCAGCTGAAGTGCTAAGGTCTTGGTAAATCCCTCTAAGCTCCTTCCTGCTTGTGGAAATGCAATCCAGTGCCTCCAGAGAAGGTGGATTACTAAGATGGTGGTCAGAAAACTATTGGGCATATAGAGGTCATCACACGGCAATGCAACAGGTACCCTGGAGCACCTCAGTGCCACTGTCAATCTAGCAAGAAACAACGACAAATTGTCTCAAAAGAGAAGTGCTGGAAATGCTTCCCTGAAGAAGCTCTCCCCACTTGTTTCTGCATGTCATGTCCACCGCATCAGACAGGTGACCAGCACAACCACCATGAGGAAGGGCTATGGTCCCACAGGAGGCAGAATGTTTACCCCAAAGCAGCCGTGCTGGGGCACCTAGCCTGGAAAAGAACTCCCGCATGCAGAGCTGTCCTGTCAGGGGCAGGATGCTCATGAACCTGCTCATTAACCACTGATGTTCGAGATCAGTAACTCTGCAGATCCAGGCTGGAAGGAAACCAGAGCCTGGGAAGCACCAGTCATCATGCTTGGAGGGGTCAGGACATCCCTGAAATTATGCTCCGTTTTGGGGGAGGAAGAAAACGTGGAATTTGAAAGAGGGCACATGTGTCAAATGCATGCAGGCCCAGGAAAATCATTTCATTTTTGAGGTCCTTGTTTAGCAATGCCTGGATAGCCTCACCCTACACATCAGTCCGAGCTGGCATCACATCGTAACATGCAAAGTTACCTTCTCATGAGATGAAATGTTTCTCACAGATCATCCTCTTTCCCAAGACCAAGAGTCCTCCAACTTCTTCCCCCATCTTCTCATTTTGTGCTAAATGAGACTAAGGAGAGTCACATTTTATTTATAATATTTATCCTACTGAAAAATGGCTTCTATCCCTTACTGCTATCACACGATACCAATTTTAACCCTTCCCAGATACATTCAGTAACTGCAAACAGCACAGGATTTTCATTCTCAACATAGCGCAAAGGCTGCAGAGTGCTTTGGGACAAGCCCTTGCAGACATATTTGGTTTGACACCACCACACAACCCACTCATGGAAACACCCAGTTGGTCTTGACTTCTCCTGACAAATGCTGTTGATTTCTCATATGAAACCAGGTACCAGGTTTTACTTACTTTGGGAAACAAAAGGAGGACAAAAGTGATGCCAAAGGGACAGAAAGCCAGAAGAGGAGGCCCATAAAGAGCCACACAACAAAAACCTGCTGCAGTCCCAGCTACTGGCATCCCTCAAGGGCCTCGAGCATCTGTCCTTGCACATGTGCTAAATAGCTGGTTGGGGGCGGGGGGGTGAAGCTATTTTCCAGTACAGACACCAACAGCTCTGCGGCACACGGCATGTACGTACTTACAGCTTATCGAGAGACAGCACGCCGCATTGTGGAAACGCCACCGGTCCATGGCATAGCTGAAATCTGCTCCTGGTAGTGGAATCAGATCTACCTGTTGTGGTAAATGCTGACTTAACTGTTGGACAACGTGGCTGGGAGCACACATGGAAGGGCAGGTTGAACCAGGAGTGTGTTAGGAGCGAGAAAGGTGCTGATAACACACCAGCGCTTTGGACACCGCTGAGCATCAGGGCCATCTCTCCAGCATTGCCCCCTCACCAGCTGGCGGGGGGTGGGCAAAGTCTTGGGAAGGGACACAACCAAGACAGCTGACCCAAACTCACCAAAGGCATATTCCAGACCGTATGAAGTCTGCTCAGCAATAAAAGCTAAGAGAAAGGAGGAGGGGGCGGGGGGTGAGCGTTCATTATGACAATGCTTGTCTTCTGGAGCAACCCCTCTGCATACTGAAGCCCTGCTTCCCGGGAGCTGGCTGGACGTTGCCTGCTGATGGGAAGTAGAGAATAAATCTTTTGTTTTCCTTTGTTTCTGCATGCAGCCTTTGCTTTTGCTTTCATTCAACTGCCTTTATCTTGAAGCACAAGTTTTTTTTTCCATCTTAACCTTCTCCCCGCCCTGTCCTGCTGCAGAGAGGAACGATAGAGCACCTTGGTAGGTGCTCGGTGTCCAGCCAAGGTCAACCTGGGGCTCAAGACAACAGCCATTTTTTATTAAGTGTTAGTAAGTGGTGAGCTCCGGTGTGCGTCAGGGAGTTTGTTGGCTGCGTTGCTTATCTCTGTATTTTGCTGAGCTTGGGAACATGCTGGTACAAACAAGGGCTCTGTGCTTTGCCCTGGCATCGTTGGGCTTGCTGTGCTCCAGAGCTATCTTGTGAAGAGGGTGAAGGAGCACATATCCCTCTTCCTGCCAGGGACTGATGTAGATCATTTTATTATGCAGGTTCCCGGGGTCCTTGTTCACTCTTACGTGAGCTGTTTAATGCTACTAATTAACGCTGTGAGCATGTGATGGGGTTTGTTGAATCTGGTGTCATCCCAGTGTAAGAAAAGACAACTTTTAGGTGAGGTGATACTGAGAGGTGCTCTGCGGTGGCCGGTCCCTGGGTGGCACGGTGTGTGGAAGGATTTGGGCAGGTTGCTAGGGCAGTTATCACCTCCCATAACCTGGGACTTAATACCTGACCAGGCAAGCAACCCTGGCAAACCGATGATCCATGTACTGGGACCTGACCTGTGCCTACTGAGCCATGGTTCAGTACTCTCAGAGGNCTGAGTCAGGACCTGCTGGTCAAAGTAAAAGGCAACAAGGAGCTGCACAGGCAGTTCAGGCAGGACCGGGTCTCCTGGGAAGAGCATAGGGACACTGCCTGGTTACGCAGGGACGAGGTCAGGAAGGCCAAGGCTGGAGCTGAACCAGGCAAGGGATGCTAAGAGCAACAAGAAGGGCTTCTACAGGTACGTCAACCAGAAAAAGAAGGCTAAAGAAAGAAAATGAAAAAGAAAGAAATGAAGAAAAAGAGAAAAAAAAAGAAAGAAAATAAATGAAAATGTGCCGCAGCTGCAGGCAACCAGCAGTGAAGCCTGAGCAGAAGCCATTATTAGTTGACTTGGGGAGTGTGTTGAGCAAAAGTCACCCAGAGCATCAAAACTAGGTCCAAAGGAGAGACCCTTCAACTTTGCGGCTGCTTTGCAAAGCCCAGGCCAGGCATAAGAGGGGCTTGGATGAGTTGCTTTGACCCTTCCAGAGGGTGAAGCTATGGAAAAGCTCTCGCAGCAAGTTGTCCCCATCATGTTAAAGGGGATGGGACCAACTCCAAAGCCGCTGGACCCCATGGCATTAACTAGAGGATCACTGTGTCATCAGAGAGGCGTAATCAAGGGAATCATCCTTGTTTTGACAGAAGTCTTTTGAGAGCAGAATTGGTTAAGGATTGGTTAAGACAACTCCTTGAAAGGAAGGTGTAGCTGGGGGGGGTCGGTCTCTTCTCCCAAGTCCCAGGCAATGGGACAAAAGGAAATGGCCTCAAGTTGCACCAGGGGAGGTTCAGATTGGAGAGTAGGGAAAATGTTGACACGGAAGGGGTTCTGAAGCCTTGGAATGGGCTGCCCAGGGAAGGGGTTGAGGCACCATCCCTGGAGGTATTTAAAAGATGGGTTGACATGGTGCTTAGAGATATGGGTTTTTTGTTTTTATCAGATTTAGGTTGATGGTTGGACTAGATGATCTTAAAGGTCCCTTCCAACCTCAAAAATTCTATGATTCTATGATTTCTGTCTGGCACTTTCAGTGGAGCCTTGGAGAATCAGAAGAAACTCTACAGCAGCCAATTTTCACTTCAGCCCATCGTCTCCTGGTGGAAGCACAGTCCTCCAAGCTAACCCATTCCCCCTTTCCATCCTTCACCAACTGGCAACAAGATCACAAGGTGGCTAGATGCATTTGGAAGTGTTTGTTGGAAAACAAACACTCTGGTGACAACAACATCTTCATTTGCACACAAAACAGCATTTACTGGAGTCGTTCTGGGGCCCTGGATGGATGTTTTGCTCAAACACACCCAGCAGCAGCCGCATGGGCACAGCACTTACCTGGAATGCAGGAGAGCACAGGGAAAGCATCACTCTGAGGAACAGCAAGGCAGCACATGCAAAGCAGAAGAGCTCTGGCACAAGATTGGGAAATCCTTCTTAACTCTTTGGGCCTGGCGGCTGTAAAAAAAGCAATGCAGAATTGGGCAGATCCTGCCCCAGCTAACTCCTGCTGGCTTTTTCTGGGCAAAACTTGGGCAGAAAATGAACCTTTGCCCACCCAAGCCTACACACCAACTACCTGCCACCAAGAGCAACCACCAAGGGACGAGATACTGCTGGTGAAATCCATCTGCAGTCTCGCCTGCTCCACAACCTTGCTAGACATGTGCTTGTTTATTTAAAGAAGGCTGCAGAATGGATGTGTAGAATGGGTGTCATGCACAAATCCTGGTTCTCACAGGCATTGCTGGCCAAGCCAACAGCGCAGGCGGATAACCAGTGGCAGAAAGGACATCAAGAGGATGCATCAGTGCTGGAAAATCTATGTTAATTTTCTACAAGGGTAATGTGTATTCCCTGCCAGGTTACAGAGATGCTTGGGAACACCACACTGCACGATGCAGAGGGTTCATCTCTTTTTCAGTCACCTGGCTGTAGAAGGAGTCCTTATCAAGTGGTCAAAAGAAGCTACAAATCCTTTCGGCATGTTTGCTGCCAGTATCTGCTGAATTGGATGGAAAGGGTTGCCAAAAAAGGAACTGGTGGTGGCTTGTCTTCAGGGACCACTCACCGGTGCTGAAGCCTAGCACCAGGAGGAAAAGCCGATGGGCAATGCATTGAGCTGCTCCCTGAATAAAAGCTGAGGGTGGGTGGGGAGTTGATGGGAATTAATTGCCCTTTTCAGAGGACAGAAAAGCAAAGGGATTGTGTCCCTGCTTGACCTGTACTCCTCAAAAACCTCCCATCCCTGTATTTTAAAGTCTTAAAACTTTCCCAACCTGGAAGGCCTAAATCAAGATGGATCTCAGTACTATCAAAGTCCACCCCCTGGCAAAGGTCTTGGTTTCCGTTTGTCCATGACTCAGACAATTGCCAGGTCCTTCTCCACCTTAAGCTGTCCTTTTCCAGCCCTTTCTGGTGGAGACACCTCTTTGAAATTTCAGCCTCCTGGAATCTGCACTGGACGTGTTAAGGTTTACCCCACCACACACAAACCAGGCTCGTCTGTCCTCCTACAGACTCCCTCAAACTAAACAACTCCAAGTTCAATTACAAGAGAAGATGGTTTTACTGGCACAACGTGGGAAGAGCCCTTCACTTCATTTGCTTCAATCAAGGCAGCACAAGACCAGATTTCAGATTTTTAAATGACTTCTTGCTCCACACTGGCTGTGCTCATCTCTGCTGAGCATCAATGGTGAAGGTCCACCTGCGCCCAAGCAGCACCAGCTTCACTACTTGAGGCAGACACAGACAACGCACCAGTGCCCCAGGGTGCAGGTAGGTGGTGGTTTGGGAACAGGATCGCCTCTGGAAGTTGCCCAAGGATCTCACCACAGAAACAGAAAGTTCAAAAGGCAAGCAGGGGTGCTCAGTCTCCAGGAGACCACCACCACCACCCCCCCTCGGCTACGCTTCTCCAGAAAGTGAAGGCTGAAGAATCACTGTAGATGCACCATCCCCGAGTGGCGTTGTGGTTCAGGGGAAACGCGGCTGAAGTGCTGGAGGGTGGGAAATTTGGGATGCCCAACGGTTATCGCAACACTAAACACCCCACGCACCCATCCCCGCAGCGTCAGCGCCAGCACAAGCCACCCCCCATCTTAAAAAGCTGGTGCTGCTGAGCGGATACTCACAGGGAAGGAGAGAAACAAGGCAGCACAAGTGCCCCAGCCCGGAGTTAGCACTGATGCACAACAATTGTGTCCCTCCGTCCCCTCCTCCAGCCCAGCAGCCCTCAGAGCAGCCCCACGCTGCTCAGCTCCACGGCCCTGCTTTGCCCAGCTCAGCGCGCTTTATCAAAGCACAGCTCTGCTGGGGAAACAAATGAAACCACGTTTAGCCAGATCCATGCAGTAACTCAGACACTACAATGCAGAATTCAGCAGATTCCATTTAATATCATGTGCATAAATCCATACATTTACATATGTCAATGGTTTCGATGTGCGTGATGCCAGGTCTTGAAAAATCTACTTGTTCATTTACGTCTGGGAGCGTCGATTCTCTCAAGCAATCATCCCCGGGTGGCTTTGCTGCTTTTTTTTTTTTTT
>VXAK01015913.1:16782-55456 GCA_013399435.1 Arenaria interpres
AAATATAATTCAACCACATAGCTGCAAAGACAATACCGCGAATTGAAGGTAAAGCATTCAGAGCTCATCCCTAAAATTCACAGGCAGCTCTGCAAATACTGTTGCCAAGGGTTTTGCCAAGAAGCATGGGGCAGGAAGAAATCCCCTCCCTTCCAGGGAGAGAAAGAACTGGTAAGAAATGGGTCTCGTTTCGCATCCCAAGCAACAGCGAGGCCAAGCAGCAGAAGTAACACCCCAGCAATTCTTCAAGGAGGCTTTTGGCCAAGGCTGAGGAAGAACAGGGCAGAGAAGAAGGGATAAACCAGCCTCCCCCCGTCCCCCCCCATAAAAAGAAAACGAAAAAGAAATTACAGTTTCAATGCCATGTACTCACAGAAATGTCAGGGGGGGTTTTTTTGTTGGATTTTTTTGGTTGGGTTATTTTTTTGTTTGGGTTTTTTTTGTTTGTTTGGTTTGGGTTTCGTTCTTTTGGTTTTTTTTTTCATTTAAGTGACCAGACTGACAGATCCCGGGTTCAGGGATGTCTACCCTGCCACCTGCTCCATCCCAGCAGTTTTGGGGTAGATTTTTCAAGCCCTGGTGATGACTCCCAGGAAGGCTTCTCCCATCCACTCCCGGCTCCCGCACGATCAGAATCTATTGCATAGCATTTATTTCAGATAAGGCACTGTTTTGCCCAATGTGAACAGCAATTCACAATCAGTGCAGTTTCCATACAGTCCAAATTTGATGGCCTACAGTGCAATAACACATAAAATTAAAGGCAAGGTTTGGAAGAATAAACCCAGCTTTAAATTTAAACTTAATATTAAAAAGATAAAGGAAACTACATTTTTCAAAAGCCTTTTTATTTTCCTTCACCATTGTTGTTTTACAATACAAATATCACCTTGTGAATACACAAAAACCCTACAGAAGATAACTCTGCTTCACGTAAAATACAGAATGGATATATATATATATTTATATATATATTTTCTCTTCTTCATTCTTTAAAAAAACCTATTTTGTTCTGCACATTGGCAAGTTTAGGATAGAATCCTTCCCCAAACATACAGTATGTATGGTAGGAGTGAAACTTGTAATTACATGCAGTTTCTGCACAAATATTTTAAAGAAATAGATTATCTTTGTTGTTTTTCAACAACATTTCAATACAGGATGGAGAAACCATTCGTAGTTCACTCAGTGATCATTTGTAGAATTCTTAAAAAACAGGAATTCATGGCTGTTTTTCTTTTTAAAATACAGCTACCAAGTAGACAATAAAGTGATACCTTTTAGTGTGCCCTGCCCACAATGTGTGAGCAAGATCGGCCCCCTTTTATTTGGTTTTGCTTTTTTTTTTCCCTACACACGGCAATTTCAACATTATAAGCAAATTTCCAGTTTAATTTAGCTATAAATGCAAAAATTAGTAATTATACAGTATATATAATTCTGCTTTCATGGAATACTTTATTTTAAATAAAAACATGTAAGACTGCCTACTGACCATACAATCAAGACAAGAAAGGCACTAGAAACATAGACAAATCTCTCTCTCCCAAGAAGCATTTTCTTTAAATTTTAACTCTCTATTCTCTGACATGTAAAAATCTTTTTAAATTTAATTTTCATACACATTTTGAAAAATAAAGTTAGGAAATACTTAGAAAATCACTTTACAACTTTTTTTTTTCTTCTTTTTTTTTTTTTCTCTATTTTTTTTTTGCACTTTTTGACACAGTCACTGCAGATTCTACAAAAGCAAGATTACTAAACCTTCCTGTGTCTATCATCTTATTCATAGCGCGGTGCAACAGGTAGAAAGATTTCTCAATTTTACCCAAGGCAGGTATATAGAAACCTTCATATAATCATTTGCTAGAAAATGGCTTACAGCCCAATCTTTGGGGCAAGAGATATGAAAAGTATGTTTTCCCAAGAAAATAATATGCTTTATTCCCAGATGTGACTGGAAAGACCAGAACTTATGATATAAAAGCTTTCATTTATGCTGTCGCATCATATACAAAGGAACATGGTGATGTTTAGATGTAAATCCCAAATCTATTAACAAGAAATGTGTAACAGTGCATGATAAGTTAAATTTTCTTTATTGTTGTCCAACGCAGATCCTTTGGAGAGAAAAAAAGATCACAGTGCTTACCAGGTAACTGAACAGGTTAAGTCAAGGGAACTGTTAAAAGGAAGGGTTAGGGAGCCGCTGATTTTTTTTTTTATGGCATCTTCTCGTAGGGAGTTCTTAGCACTTGGGACAGGTCCTTTCCCCCCGAGTCTGTCCGTTGACACACTGTTACGTGTCATTCACCAGGCGGCTGTATTTCACCTGCCGGCCCCGGTGCAGCACCGGCCAGGGGAAGGGCCAGTGGTAGGAGCGAGGTACAATCCCTTGGACATTCTTTTCAAAGTACTGGAAGGGCTTGTACCACCAGACCCTTGCAAGGAGGTTAGTTTGGGAAGCTTCTTTTAGCGCCTGCACAAAGATAATCAGAAAAAAGAGAATTACCAAAGAGCACGTCTCGCACGACTTCATTGCATCTTGCTTACTACCGTTCACTAGCGGCGTCTAACTTAGAGCTGTTTCCAAAAATCTCTCAATATCTAGAACGACCTCCCAAACAGATTGCGTGGACTGAGATGAAGAGGAGCCAAGCTACTTTTCCACAGCCTCCCTGCACACACCAAATGCTGCTCCCAAACGAGGCTCACCCTCATTTCCAAGACCCCAGTGGTCCCATAGGAAAAGAATGAATGGCCCAAAAGGTCAGTCTCCCCTCTCCTTTGGGAATAAAAAATAATCAACCCAAAGCACGGCTGTTTCCATATGTGTCTCTGAAATGACGTGTAGCTCAAGAAGCCCAGCTGTGTGCCTGCAGAGCGACAAACAAGGTATATCTCCACCCATCCAGAGGAGGCAATGAGCCTGCCCTGCCCTCCACATGCTCTCAAACCCATCCTTTGGCTTCTCCTAGCCATGGGCAAACCACAGCTGGGACACAAGGGGTGGGCAGGCACCGAGGGAGTTGTCTAACTACCCTGCTGCAGGTGTTCAGTGACGGAGCAGGGAAGCATTGTATCAGCCCACCAGAAAGTGCAAGCACGGGCCTTGTATGCTAGGCTTCCTTTCCATGTCGTAAACTCACACGTAAAATAAATCCACTTTAGCCCTAGCGTGCTTTTGCTTTTAATGTTAAGGTCAGACACAAGCCTCAGCCCTCTACATGTGGAGCAGCACCAGGAATGAGAGTCTAGCACACAGATGTGTGCTCAGGTAAGGATCCAGGGATGGGCATTCCCCACCATCTCAGCAGCTTAGGCTGAGCCATCTTCTGATGACAGCAAAAGCCGTCCGTTTCCATACAGTAAGGCAAAGGGCTTTTCTGAAGCCCTCACTGGCACTCAAGGGCAATCCTGACTTGCAGTAGCTTCCAGCTTGGAAGCGTGGCCACTCAGCACCATTGTTTTGACAGAGCCCAGGAGCAAATTCAAAGCCTGGAAGTCACTCCCCTGCTGTATGACCAAGAGTTACAAAGTCTGGACATGGAATGCCAGAAGACCCTGATATGATATCAACATCTGTACCATCACAATATTAATTAATGTCCTATCATCATACTAGGTCTTTCTCAAACATAATTAACTGGAGTCCAATGCAATAGAGAAGCAAAATATCTTTCTTGATGTTGCACAGAAAATATTTGGACACCGATTTGCTGTTACAGGCCTAAGAGTAAGTGTCTCTTAACTCACTAGGTCTTTCCCATGGATAACAGACATGCACATTTTCTCTGACGTGAGCTTACAACGCTGAGGAATCTCCCACTGATCTAGTTCACTGGCAGGAAAGTAGGAACAGCAAGAATGACATAAGACCTCATTTAGACTTCTGCCTTTGACCTTTGCATCATTTGCCAGTGCTTTCTGCTTGAGTATTACAAACCATGCTTTGCTCTCTCCCATTAAGTGCTGTGTCTCCTCCTGTTTTCAGTATTTCCCTCATTGCCCTATTTTTCACGTCTTCCCAGAGACGGGCCTTAGGACAGGAGCAGCCTGTTCTCTGCTGCGCTATCCTCCAAAAGAAAAACATTTCCCTTGGCCAGGGAAACTTCCTGCCACTCGGGAAGACTTTGAAACACTTGTTCATTTTTAGTGAGGCCTCATAGTAGTCTTCAAGAGACCTGTCATCCAACTAAAGAGCATAAGCCACAGACTTCAAGGAAAAACCAGTTGCCTTCAACAAACAAAAAAAACCCACCACCAAAAAACCAAGGCACACATCCCACGCCACCTCCCATTTATACGCGTTGGTCTGCTATCACAACACCAGCCAATTGGCTCAAATTCAGAAGCACTTCAATAACTGAGGTTACACAGCAGAAGCAGAGAGGCCTGCCTGCCTGTGGGTAGACCTACAGATATTTTTTGCGGTCAAGACACAAAATGAACCCAAGGGATGATGCCTCTTTCTTTCCTGCATACACAAGCTCAGGGGGGAAGAGAGGGGCGCTCCACAAGACATGGGTAAATCCACTCCTACTCCAGCAGAAAGGCTCAAGGCAAAGTGTGGATGTTCACCCATCGCCACACTACAGCAAACAGTCACAGAATCCCATGGGGTTGGAAGGGACCTCTGGAGATCACCTAGTCAACCCCCTGCCAAAGCAGGTCCACCCAGAGCAGGTCCCACAGGAATGTGTCCAGGCGGGTTTGGAATGTCCCCAGAGAAGGAGACTCCACCACCTCTCTGGGCAGCCTCTTCCAGGGCTCTGCCACCCTCACAGCAAAGAAGTTCCTCCTCATGTTTAGGTGGAACTTCTTACATTCAAGTTTATGCACATTTCCACTTGTCCTGTCCCTGGGCACCATTGAAAAAAGACTGGCCCCATCCCCTTGACACCCACCCTTTAAGTATTTAGAGGCATTGATCAGATCCCCCCTCAGTCTTCTCTTCTCCAGACTAAAAAGTCCCAAGTCCCTCAGCCTTTCCTCATAAGAGAGATAAGAGTCATGTGGATCCAAAGACTGGGAGAAACTCACTTGCTGGTTGGCCATCGTGTGATACCACCAGAAAAGTCTTGTAGTGATGTAGTAAGCCACCACCACGTCCACAGTGTAGTGGTCATGAGCAAGGAGGATGCAGAACATCCCAACCATGCTGAGTGCCCAGCAAATCCAGTGATACCACCAGAGTCGCCGTGGGGAATCTGCAAAGAAGGACAAGTAGTGATTATTTCAAAGTATAACGTTATCAGTGTGCAAGACTATTGCTGTAATTAATAGAGGGCACAGACTGCAATCCTGGGTGGGTAGCGTGATGCCTGCATTAAGATTAAGAGCAGGAATGCTGAGATGACAAAATAAGTATCATTCTCTTAAGGTGTAATTTAAAACTGTACTTGGGGGTAATCAGATCCTGGGAAAATAGAAAGGTTATGAAATCCTTGAGAAACAGGCCCAATACGTAATGATATAATATATCCTCGCCAGTAAAATGAACTGATTTGTATTTCAATATTGATTCTACATAGATGGCAATCCATTCCACTTGCCTTTCACAAAAGATAAATGCATACATTAAGGCCTGACTCCTGTAAAATGAGGAACCTCAATTTAGCATGGCACTCCGCTCTCTCTGAACTAGGAGAGTCCATTCATCAGTCAGGGTGCAGTGAAGGTTTCAATTATATTCTAAACAGAGCAGATTATTTTTTAAAAAAAAATAATTAATTCAGACATCAACATGGTAAAATATTTTATTTTGTCTCCAAAGTTTTTTTTTTCAGTACACCCTAAGTCTTTGAAGTTCTATTATTTTTATTTTATTGATAAAGTGTGCACTTTTACTTTAATTATATTTACCAATCAGCACAACAATAATTTTTCAATTAGCAAGGAACGATACAACAGGAAATTCTGTTTGAACAGTAACAAACTTACACTCTTTGATAAATAAGTATGTAAGAGTTAATATGACGGTGTGACCGCTGTACAGATAGTCGCCGCACATGTTGTGGGATCCTGTGATGGACAATCCTCCACCAGCAATCAACTTCATTATCCTTCGCAGGTGAGATTCCCAGTCTCCAAAAAGCTGGTGGAAAAATAAAACACAAAAGCACAGTGAAATATCAGCACAAACCTTTCAGAGCTTAAAGCAACGGTGATAGCCAGCAACTCTGCCTTTCAGTTAGTCTTTTTGCTTCGATAGCTTCGATACACAAGATCAATCATTAAATCCACAGACTTTTCCAGAAGGCAGCAGCACATTTCTTGAGGAGAAAAAGACTGGAAATGAGATCTGAGTTTATTTCTTCATTGATGCTTTGCATCTATTATAGCTAGTGTTCACGTGAGCACCTCCATCCATTTTTCTAAAATATATTTTATCTGAAGTATTAAATGTATGAAGAATCAAGGAAATAATTAAAATTTCCCTATAAATACAATATCCCAAAGGGCCACTGTTTTTTCTTATACTCACAATACAGATCGAAAAGGCACAGAAAAAAGGTGATTTTATTTACACACGTATTTGTGTATGTATATATGTGTGTAAAAACCCTTTACATCAGGTTACTTCCAGCTGCAATAAAAAATGTGGCATCTTTTCAGTGTAATACCAAAGCAAAAAATCTGGTCCAAAAGATGAGATACATCCCAGAGTCCTGAAGGAACTGGCTGATGTAGTTGCCAAACCACTTTCCATGATATTTGAAAAATCATGGCAGTCGGGTGAAGTCCCTGCAGACTGGAAAAAAGGAAACATCACACCCATTTTTAAAAAGGGTAGAAAGGAGGACCCTGGGAACTACTGACCTGCCAGCCTCACCTCTGTGCCTGGGAAGATCATGGAACAGATCCTCCTAGATGCCATGCTTGGGCACATGAAGGACAGGGAGGTGATTCAGGACAGCCAACATGGCTTTACTAGGGGCAGGTCCTGCCTGACTAACCTAGTGGCCTTCTATGATAAAGTGACTAGGTCAGTAGATAAGGGACGACCTATGGATGTGATCTATCTGGACTTCTGTAAGGCCTTTGACACGGTCCCCCACAACATCCTGCTTGCCAAATTGGAGGGGTATGGATTTGACGGGTGGACTGTCCAGTGGATAAGGAACTGGCTGGACGGTCGCATCCAGAGGGTAGTACTCAATGGCTCAAAGTCCAGATGGAGAGCAGTCACAAGTGGTGTCCCTCAAGGGTCCGTGCTGGGACCGATACTGTTTAACATTTTTATCAATGATATAGACAGGGGGATTAAAGGCACTGTCAGCAAGTTTGCAGATGACACCAAGCTGTGTGGTGTTGTCGATACACCAGAGGGATGTAATGTCATCCAGAAGGACCTGGACAGGCTGGAGAGGTGGGCCCAGGTGAACCTCATGAGGTTCAACAAGAGCAAGTGCAAGGTTCTGCACCTGGGCCGGAACAATCCTCACCATCAGTACAGACTAGGGGGTGAGGTATTAGAAAGCAGCCCTGAGGAAAGGGACTTGGGGGTGCTGGTGGACGAGAAGCTGGACATGAGCAGGCAGTGCGCAGTTGCAGCCCAGAAGGCCAATCGCATCCTGGGCTGCATCAAAAGATGCATTGCTAGCAGGTCCAGAGAGGTAATTCTTCCGCTTTACTCTGCTCTGGTGAGACCTCACCTGGAGTATTGTGTGCAGGTCTGGAGCCCTCAATATAAGAAGGACATGGACCTGATGGAGCGGGTCCAGAGGAGGGCCACAAGGATGATCAGGGGGGTGGAGCACCTCTGCTACGAGGACAGGCTGAGGGAGCTGGGGTTGTTCAGCCTGAAGAAGAGGAGGCGCCGGGGAGACCTAACAGCGGCCTTCCAGTACCTGAAGGGGGCCTACAGGAAGGTTGGGGAGAGCCTGTTTACAAAGGCCAGTAGTGACAGGACGAGGGGCAATGGCTTTAAGCTGGAGGGGAGCAGATTTAGATTGGAGATTAGGAGAAGGTTCTTTACTGTGAGGGTGGTGGAATGCTGGAAAAGGTTGCCCAGGGAGGTGGTTGAGGCCCCTTCCCTGGAGATATTCAAGGTGAGGCTCGAGGAGGCCCTGGGCAACCTGGTCTAGTTGGGGGTGTCCCTGCTGACTGTGGGGAGGTCGGACTAGATGACCTTTGGAGGTCCCTTCTGACCTGGACAATTCTAGGATTCTATGAAAAGTTGTTAAATATCTGCCAGTGGCTAAACTTATGGTAAAACAGGAAGGTGAGCAGAAAATGTTTTCTATGTTATTTATAAGTACTTATTGGTGCTACTGCATAAAGGTGTAATCTTTCTCCCAGGTTCTGTTGGTAGCCTTTGCTAATGTTTGTGGCTATGCTGGAAAATTATTTTTAGTGGGAATCTTCAAGCAGACCTCAAGAGAGGGTCAGATTTCTTTTTACTCATATTCTTGCACTGTGATATGTAATGAGCATATAAATATATATATATATATATATATATATATATATATGAACCTCACATATGTACAGCGAGGTTCAGAATAACGACTCTTGGAAAACATACGACTTCTGTAATACATTCTCAAAAATCCAGCTTCACCAATAAAAAGGAATTAGAATATTTCCAGCGATAGCTAGAATTTTGTCATGTTCTTTAAACATCTGTTTTTCCTTCTGTTCAAGAGGCAATGCACTTGAAAAATAAATCACGCTTAATTTAATTCAATTCATCTTGTTCATAACAGCACAGGCCCTACAGATGATAATCCAAGAAAAAACAGGATGAACTGCCCAAGCTGTATGTTCAGGTGTCGAAACCTAGATTCAATGCAGAAGAGAGCGTCTCACTCCAAACTCTGCAGCCTCTCAGTGCCCCACCTTGGAAAGTCTTCAAAATTGTTTCTTTCCACTTCACATTTCAAGAGAAACATATCTGGTGTTTGTCAGAGCATGGTGCCAAACTTCTGTGCTGGCTTTAACTCACACAATCCACACGAGCAATGGGGATGTTCCTCCAGACCTGATAGGTTTGCCCTGACCCACCTTCAACCCATGATGTTGGTTCAGACGGTATTTCTGAAAAAACTTCAATTTTCCTTAGGAAAGGCAAATCTACTTTAAAATTTAAAAGAGGGGTAGATGTGGTGCTGAGGGACACAGGTTAGCGGTGTTTTTGGCAGTGTTAGGTTGATGGGTGCACTCAATGATCTTAAAGGTCCCCTCCAACCCAGACGATTCTATGATTCTAAGCAAACCAAGTCCTTCTGGAGAGGACACCCCTCTCTCTCCTCTGAGGTGACCAAAGGGCAGCTGGCATTGTCCCAAGACTTTGCTTTTGCTGCTCCCAGGTCTAAATCAAGCCCAAGTATTAAACAAAACCACAAACAAAATGTATGCTGTGGGGCAAGCACAACCAGGACGTATGGAGCACCTCTAAGACCCAACAGGAAGCAGGAACCGTCTACGCTCAAAGGAGCAGGACTAACAGATCAATGTGTGTCACCACAAGTGTGCTGCATTCTTACATCATTTTATGAAGTTTTAAAATCCATGCTAACCATTTAACTGTCAGAAGGAAACACAGACACTCCTGGGCTGGCCATTATAGGCGTGTTTTTCGTTCATTTTAAAGCTCAGTCTTGCTTTAGGAAGCGGAAATTATTAATTTCTGAAAGATTTAAACAGGGTTTTTGCAGCAATTAAACATTTCCTGCTAACAGTTCCTTACAAAACATTAAAATGCTCACCAAAGCCCACTCTTCACAATCATATATAACTCCATAAGGTGTTGAGAGGTTATTCTTTTCCCACCAGTATATTTATAGCTTTCAAGAAAGCCCAGCTAATCCTTAGGCTTATCAGGGCAACAGAAGATCCCAACCCAGGCTCGTTACTTGAGTAATGAGACGGACTCGCCAACACTGTAAATTTCCAGAAGTGGCAGATTTACTCCCTTTAGCTCATAAATAACTCTTTCTCCCATGATTTCATAATGGCTGACTGATCAAATACAATGTTGACTCTTCGCCCACTTGCTTTTCTTTACAAAAGACCTTGGCCCCTCAAAAAGCCACACGTGGCTTGGCAAATCTCTGCCTCGTCAAACTAACGGCACTGTACATTTGTTGGCTTTAGGAACCAAAGCATTGCAGCTTTGTTTGTACATACCAGCAATCCTCACTGAAACAGCGACAGCACACGTACCAAGTCAAACCAGGGTTTTACTACTTCTAAGTCAGCGATTTTAATACCTCTCATCTAACTTACGGCTGTACACACAAAGCCATTGAATTGTGCATGCAGCAGACATTTCACTTTTTTTTTCCCCCACAGTATCACAGAATGGTATGGGGTTGAAGGGGACTGCTGGAGATCATCTAATCCAACCCCCTGCCAAAGCAGGTCCACCCAGAGCAGGTCCCACAGGAACGTGTCCAGGTGGGCTTTGAATGTCTCCAGAGAAGGAGACTCCACCACNAGCCCAGAACTGGACCCAGGGCAGAGCAGAGTGGGAGGATGACCTCCCTCCACCTGCTGCTCACACTCTTCCTGATGCACCCCAGGATTCCACAAGGGCACGTTGCTGGCTCATGGTCATCCTGTTGTCCACTAGGACTCCTCAGAGGTGCAGCACCCTACACTTGCCCTTGTTGAATTTCATCAGGTTCCTCTCTGCCCAACTCTCCAGCCTGTCCATGTCTCGCTGGATGGCAGCACAGCCCTCAGGTGTGTCAGCCACCCCTCCCAGTTTTGTGGCATCTGCAAACTTGCTGAAGTCAAAGTAGACAACATCCCCCGCCGTCCCCTCATCTATCCATACAGTCATCCCCCTCTTTCTTGAGCTTAAATCAAGCTATAGCACAAACAACCCCAGAAGGGGCACGAAGAAGAACTACTATGGAGAAAGAGTACTTGTGACTAATATATGCACCTTGTTCCCTACCATAGAAGTCCAGTCCGTATTAGATTGCATATCCCCACCACAAACAGCGTGTTGCAGTAAGGACCACGTTGACACCAATGCTTGTGTGTTATGAGATGGATGCGACACCACCATCCCTGTCCCATCCCCACCCCGAGCAGGCCAACTACAAGGCTATTGCCTAAGCACCTCTGTCTCAGTAGCTTTGTTTCAGCCACAGCTTTTGCAAGCCCATTTTATTCCTTAGCACAACAAACAGGAGTCATTTCTAGGTTGGGGAGGAGACAGCAAGTCCTCATAATAACCCAAGTGCAAAAATGTATGCAGGGACAAACAGCTGCAAAGGAGACATGAGTTTCACCAGCCTTAGAAAAGCCGCTGTGGGCCATTTTCAAACACAAGTCATACTTGGGTTTGACACACTGCATTGTTTAGAAATGAGTCACGCATGCCACCTCCACGGGTTGCACACCTTTAACTGCTTCGGTAGAGATCAAAAAACGCTGACTGTGCAAATTCACTCAAAATGCTAGAGAAATTGCCTACGTTAGTGCTCTGAAAAGGGTGGGAATGCCTGCACTGCCCCAAAGTAACCCTCGACACCTTCACTGAGAGGGAAGCTGCTGATCTGCAGAAGGACATCCCCATCGTGCCAAACCGGTATTTTCAAATTAGTAACAATTATTGAGAAAGTGTCGCTCATGGTTTTGGTAACAGCAGGACAAGGGGAAAGCATACAGATTAAAACACGGAAAGGCAGTCAGAAGAAGTTTACCTTTGGAGAACACTTGAAATGCATGCCAGGTACTGGGAGTGTAGTCACATACATTGTAATACACCGGTACAGGTATAGTGTGCCAACTATACAAAAAAATCTTCTGCTAATTATAGACCTAGAAGAAAAACAAAAAGAAAAAAATAAAAGGAAAAGAAATAAGGAGGTCAGTCAATGCAAAAAAAATATGTAAAGGTAAATAAACCACCAACCGTTCTCTTCTCCAAGCTTTTGAAACTCATGACAGTATCAGCTTACACTTGAAATACTTATTTTACAAATATTCCCACGCATTACAGGCCAGAAACACAAGTAAACTAACTTTAGCCATGAAGGTGATTACAGTAAATGTAAGGATTAGAATACAAAAGTCTGCGCAGATTTAGTGCTGAAGATGTTAAAAGGAATTTCATGCCCCACACTCCACCATTAGCTTTGAGCAGTCACTAATTTTCTATTCAAGTCAGAGGATATAGTTGCAATATTTTCATTATCAGATGGAAAGGAGCACGTTTATTTCAGCTGACACACACATTTAGTAATTACAAAGGGCTGCTTGAGAAAAAAACCGCTTGTATGACCCAAATGAGTAAAACCACATCTTTCCTGAATAGCATTAAAGAGGAAACAATTCGTATCAGCAACGAAACCTCCAAAATCCAGATTTAGAGCTGCCTTGGCTTCAGGACAGACTGTTTTCACAAGAAGCCGCTTTAAGGCAAGCAGTCAGAGCTGCAAAGAGATATACATATTGAGGGCTGCCTGCAAGTTGCTGATGTATGCAGAGAGGGCAGATGCATTTCTGGGGTACCATGCGGCAAAACCAGCAAGAGCACGCAGTGTAACGAGCTGCAGCTTCGACTCAGGAGGGCCAGCCAGCCTCAAAACCAGCCCGTTGAGTTTCACTGCTGGGTACCAGCTCATAACAGCACAAGGAAAGCGCTACGATGATTAAAGCCCTTCTGGCACATCCATTAGGACAGGAGCTCAGAGTCCACCTATCTGAGCTCAGAGTTCAGCAAAGAGAAATCACTGCCAGTGTTACAAAAAACAAGGGCAAATCCAGTTACAGCACTTTGTGACTTTAAACACTTCAACCTTTCGTGCCCTGTTGGTTTTCAGTTGAGTTTAAATCGTTGTTGTTCCCAATTACAATCATTTGGGGAATACAAGGTTTACAACACAAGCTGTGAGTTCTGGCATTCATTTGTTGCTATTTTTAAGCATTCACTTCTTAAAAAAAAATCTTTCTATCAAGTCAAGCTCTTTTCAAGCTCAGGATTTGCCATCTTTTTTATTTTTAATAGCTTTTGGCAGAGATATTAAACTGTAGTGCTCCATTCAGAGTATGACTTTGCAGTGCCAGATCAGTAACAACTTGGGTGTCTTAATTTATCAGAAAAGCTTCAACTATTATAGTGTCATGCCTTTTGCACCCAAGTGATCACTACTGTTGAAACATAGTATTTCATATTTTCTCTTCCTCCTCCTGGTGTAAACACGAACAAAGCCGGGAGTTAAAAATGATACTTTATTAATGTAGCTCCATGGACTGAAATCTAAGCATGGAAGACACATGCCATTGGGGCAGTGGCTTTCCTCTGTGTTTATGGGGAATTTTTCACTCACAAGGGTGATCCAATAGAGATCTCACACTCGTGCCTGGTTTTATAACCAGCCATGAACTTGCTTTGCTTTATAATCTGGTATAAAGACAAACGGGGGCGCTGGGGATTAAAGACTGAGCAGCACTGTAGTTTGAGAGAGTGAAGACATGGCAGTGTTTTATTGAGCACTGAACTTTTTTTATTAAAATTACCCACAAATCTACTTAGTTTAGCTGGATATAACATGTTTTAGCTTAGGAAAATCTGTGTCAATGTGCTCTGTACTGTAATATTAAAAAAAAAACAACAATCTGTTAAAAGCCTCGTTTTCCCGTCTCAAAAGAATTTGTGTGTGCGCACACGTGTGTGATTATGAGCCAGCTTGCAAGTACAACCTCTAAGTGTATTACTGGCCAAGAAAACTTTTATTACAACTATCCAGACCTCCTCTAATGCGGATAGAGAGCTCACTGCTATTTCTATCCCCTGCATGTGCAGACTGAATCAGATGTCAAGCGTGTCCAAAACCCAGCCTTTTACTCCTCCCAAAACATCTGGGAATGCTTTCCAGAGAAGTTAATTCTGTCTTGGCAGCTCGCTTGGACTCCTCGAGCTCCCCACAGTATCTGCAGAAAAAGGCTTGGGCAGCCCAGAGACCCCAGCCAAGACCTGCACACCCACCCAGCTCCTGCTTTCTGGTGAGAAACCAAACCAACTCAATGCCATGGGCAGTATTCTATAGGGATGTTCAAAGAAAGCTGTCACTGATTTCTTTGCACCAATTCTAGCACCTTGCCCTCAAGCCAGCCAGAAACTCCAGCCTCTACCTGAAGGTGAAATTAATTTTCAGGCAAGAAAGCAGTAGCAGGGGCCAAGGGAAACCCTGCACTGTGCTTTCCTGGACAGACACACTCAACACCTTCTTTCATTTGGGCCTCAACTTTGCAGTACAAAAGAGAAGACATGTAGGTCATATTCAACATAATCATGTAACCTCTGAACTAAACAAGGAAGACCTGAGTCATCAGTATCATGAATGACACATCTCTGTCATCCTTCATTGCTTGGGAGAACAGCAGGCTCAGCTTGGATGAAATCAGGTTATTGGCAAATAATGGATATGGTAGGATAAGCAACAGGATTTTCACTGCTTGGCAAGGGAAGTATTTTGAAAAGTCTGAAACTATTCAGTCAAATGTTCAACTCAACCACTGACTGCAGTTGAGCTCATGGGTAACGATGCTGCTGGTTCATCGGTGACCCTGGCCTTGCACTTAGAGACATCCATGAATGGTATCTCTATCATCTGAGTAGGCGAGGAACCAGGTCTCATCCTGCCCAGCAATCACCTTGCTTCACGTCTTCAGATGTTGAATGAAGTGTGGCAATGGCTATCCCTGACAGCACCAGAGGTCAGAGAAGTGACGAAGGTCTAGCTGGCTTAATTCCCTCTCTTTATTCTTGAATTAAGTTTCAAAAGGAGGTGATAACCCATGCCACAAAAGTGACTCGGCTCTTTTTATAGCACTTAGCGGCTCACCATCCAAAGCCATGGTAACGAGGTCCTCCAGATAAAGCCACCTCACTGTGCTCCCGTTCCCCTGAGCACTTCTCCCATTATTCCCTTTCTGATGCTTCCTGACAGTTTAGGACTCTTGGACTTTGATACATCTGCTCATTGACATAAAAGAAGACTTTTGGTCTCCAAAGCATTAAGTAACCAGTACACATGCTGAACCAGTGCTGAGCAGCTTATTCCAGGGCTGATACTGGGAATGAAAGGCTCTGTGACTCCCTGGCATCTTCCCCTAACACCAGAAAGAGCCCTTCTAAAGCAAGTAAAAGTAAACACATAAAAGCAAATGGGGACATGGGGTAGGGTGGGAGTTGTGGAGGGGGGATGGGAAATCATCACGTCTATCAATGATACCAAGATACTTTGTGATCAAGTCAACCCTCGTCTCACTGTTTCAAAATCTCCAAGGACCTTATGGCCTCTGCTGTTCTTAATGTGAAAACTCTGCTCAGCTCCATCACAGGACGTTTGAGCCCTCACATTGCCCTATCAACCTGACACCTCATTCTTGAGAGCAACCCCATGTCACCTTCTCTAGATTATTCCCTTGGTTTTGAACAACGTTTATGCTGAGAGACGCCAAGAAAGTTAATAGTCCCCACATCCACCGTGGGCAGCTGGAGCATGGGGAGAGGAGTGCAGGTGGTAGCACGGCAGTTACCAACAGGAGAGTGATACTGGAGCTTACAGCCATGAACAAAATGAGAGGCCAAGCTGGGGTAAATCCTTCCTCCTGTACATATGTGAACATTAAAAAAAAAAAAAAAAAGAAATTCAAGTTTTTTTAAAGTCCTATAATAAGAATAAATTAACCATTCTAGAAACTTTCCTTTAAGGAACGCCACCTCCGTAAAAGTGTACAACGGTTTTAAAATTTCACCTGACAAAATACATTAAGTAGTATAAAGTAGCAGAAAAGATGAATAAACCGTCATCTCAGTCTTGTGCATTACTTAAACATTTGCCACATATTTCACATGGTGGGGCCCAAATTACGTTCCTTCCTCAGTTTCCTATATGGGGGTCACAAAAAAGAGTCATTGAACAGGTAAAGAATGAGATTTGGGCTGAGCAGCCACAGGGACATGCTTGTGCCTGGTTTTTGAAAGGCAAGGTGAGATGTCACCTCATACTGCTTAACGCCACTTGACTTTGAACACTTATACATCAGACCCTTGTGGTGAGGCAGCCCAAGGTGTGCATTACAGCAATACCCAAAATTAAGCATCTGCACACATTCTGGAGAGGGTAAGCAGTAGGTCACTTCCATTGGCAGGGAAATTCACCCTTGCAATTCTGACCAGTATGAGCAAAGAGGCAGACAACCACTAAGACCTTGCAAATTCATTGCATATCTGGGCTTTTGGATATTTTACGATTAACTTTTGACATACTTTGTGTTCGACATTGTCTATCCCATCTAATGTCAAGTACTTCAACACTTTCTCCTGCAGTGCTGTTTAGGTGCAAAACCACTGCCTATTGGTTTTGTCCAAGGGTACCATAAACTTAGGGTAGGTCTTTACATCAAGGAAATGATAGAGACACTAAATCCATCCCAAGTTGGTTCACAGCTGTGTTGACAACAGCGTGAGCTACGCTCCCTCTAAACGGAGAGGACAGTTAACTGAGTTAAGAATATTGTTACATCCAGTTCATGACTTTTCACACGACAGGGGCTCCAGGTCATTGTGCAAACAAGACCAGGGCTATTTCTTAGTTTTTTAGGTAGCAGTTGGACTAAACTTCTTCCTTTCGTACAAACAGCCCACACAAACAGCAGTTTGCCTATGTCATGATACCTATTTCAGTTTGGGAAACCAAAATCAGAAAGATCACAAGAAGCTTCGTTTTATTTGGATGTAAACCAGTATCTGACCTCCAAAAGCTATCAGAGGTATACGCTAGCACTTGGTTTTCAAAAGGTTTTACTTACTTGTATTTTAAGAGCAGCCACTGAACAAACCACAGTCCTACAAGGATCATGCCGTTGATTTCACAAATAGAAAAAGCCCATTGCACTCGATCAAAGCGATCAAAAAATGCATCTGGTAGGGGAGGCTGCACCTCCTTGGGAGGCACTCGTTCGTGAACGACTGAGATAGTCACTGTGGTAAATACGAAACAAGAAAGTGCATAAATAAAAGCCAGGAAAGTCTTGCCCCATTCCATAGGATACTGTGAGCGCTCTGGCTCTGGCATGGGGATCTTGATCATCTCCTTCTTATACCCATTTGGCATCCCGTTCAGCTTCACTTTACTGCTGAAGCCATTCTCGCATGCAGTGTTGCTGACGCTGACGCGGATGTGCCCGTTGATGTGCCCGTTTTTGTGAGCCTCGATGTGGTGAGCCATTTTCAAAGTTTCAATCATGTGCAATAGCCGCTGTCCGCTGTCAGAAGACACGCGGGAGAGAGGTGTCTTCTTAAAATCCTCCTCCGTGAGATTGATCAAATCCTGCCCGGTGAAGCTCTTCAACGGCTCACAATATTCTGGCACAGCATTTTCCGTGAGCCAATTTGTCACCTCCTCGGGTGACCACAGCACCACTTCTTTCATCTCTCCAGGCAGCTGGGGCACAGTCTGACATCGATTTTAAATTGGGCAACAGTCACTGCAACTCCAGCGCATCAGAAAGCTCCTCCTTGGCTTCATCTTGTCCAAGGAAGCAGTTTGGCAAGAGGCAAGTCCCTGTCTCTAATTGTCTGATACGAGCATCCAGGTGTTGCGGCAAACATAGGAAACTGGTCACTTCATAACTGTGTTGGCACTCTTCTTCCTGGGGAGGAGAAAAACCCAAACCCGGTCATTAGGACAGCATTTAGCAACAGTTTACAATTCATGTTTAAAGACAAAATTATTGCAGAAACAATAGCTGGACTCTGGCATGGAGCAGACTAACTGAACTGAGCTCTAGCCCTGTACGCACAACACTGTCCTCTCCGAGCTTCTTACTGATTTCTCAAGAGCTTTAAGTCTTGTATTATAAACACCATTTTGTGGCTGTGGGAAGGACTCCTCCCTGCTCTATATTTGTTAAATTTTCTATTACTATGCAGCTCTGGTCCATAACCAGTCCTCAAACGCCTCTTAAAATCACACACGGCAAATGTTTAGTGTTATTTGTGTCACACACCTTCTCTCCCCCTTACAGACTGGTGCAATGTGTTGCGCCCAGTTATTGAATAGGAAGCCTGGCTTGTGTTCTGCAAGGCAAAAATATCTAGTGCACCACAAACCCCACTTTTCTACAGGTCAGAAACACCAAAAAAAAAATGCTGTAGATAAGCACGGTTATACTCTCTGGGCCAAAGCAGCAGCAGGAAAATCAATACCCAAAGAGGTGAGCCTAAAACCAAACCAAAACATTTAGGTTTGCAGGATTCCAGCAGATGTTTTGCAGCTCTTCAAGGTAAATTTTACAGTTTCCATGCTATAATTCAATAATACACTGCTACAATATACTGGTATATTATACATATTATATATGTGTAGTATATGTACTATAGTATATGTAGTATATACATATCTATGTATATTATACATATTATATATATATATAATATACAACAATATACTGCTATAATTCAAATAAACGCTTGTCATCAGCTAAAAAAGGAACCAGTAGAAAAATGAATCTTTATTAAAAGAGGGGGAAAAAAAAAAAAAGGAACTAGGTAAAAATCTATATCCCATTAACTACCAAAATAGTTTAGAAGGCTTAGAAAAGCTGAACACTTCTGATAAAAAAATTACAGGAAAATAGATGTTACTTGCTGGAACCTCTTCTTGCATTTTTGACCCACAAGCAACAAAAGCATTAGCACAAGGTGGTGATCACGTGGCAGTGAATGCCACCAGCAAATTCCCAGGTTGAGATGTTTATTCAGCAAACAAGCAAAATAACCAGTCTTCCCTAGAGAAATGAGAAGAAAAGAGTGAGAACCCTGTGTCCAGCCTGCCTTCCCACGGACCCAGTCTCTCCTGCAGGACACTGCGGCATCAGAGACACAAAAAAAGAAAGTAACAGCATGGGGAAAACATACTTCATATTTTCAAGAGTCATATCATGCCTTCATCAGCTTAAAGAATATTTTTAGCCTCTTACAAGCTACCAGATGCTTGTGTTTCACAGCGGGGAGCAAAGCTGCTGTTGAGGAAAACCAAAATAATCTACGCTACTGGAAGGATTTGAGAAGTGCTACAGAACAGATACAGAGCTACCCTCCTATGCAAAACGTGACCATGCTTCACTTCAGTATATTTTTTGACTTGTTACTTCTAAACTGAGCAAAAAACACACGGTACAGTTTTAAATCTGTTTCGCTGTGGAATATCTGGTGATTGAGAAAAGAAAAAGCTTTGGGTGAAGGACTGGCAGTACTTGGCATACCCCACCTCGCACTTGCTGGGCACACCACGGACATACAGGTATGTAAATCTGTGGAGCAAATAGGGATGAAGATGAATATTTCCCCTTGTGAATATCTTTGCTGTTTCAAAACAACAGAAGAGAGGATACAGCTCTATTTTCTTTCTTTCTTTTTTTTTTTCAGTGTGATTATATGTACTAAGGAAGGCTTTTGGCCATGGATCGCTTCATTATTCAGGTTGTGTTTAGCAAATTGGTATTTAGTTACACAGCTCTGAACATGGAAGAAAAAGGATGGATCGAATTATGCATGTTAACCCACATTAGAAGCTCCTACAAGGCTTTGACTGAAGGAGAGCAGCTCAGCTCTTTCCCACGCCAGTCTCTGACCTACTCGCTGCAGTCACATTGTCACAGGGCACCTGAAGTCCTGGGTCTGGCACCAGCCTCAACACAAATATCAAGGGTGAACTCTGCACCCTTACTCCGTGTCGGTGAGCGTGGGTGTCACTACGGGAGCGTGGGTGTCACCAGCAGTTATGAGAAGATGTTTTGCCTCCAGCTCCCCCTTCGGCCTCAGCCTGTGCATGCCAGCCTTGAGCCACCTCGTTTAGTCTGTGGCTCCACTCGCTCACTGCAGACCAAGGGGATGGAAACACCTTCACCTTTTTGAGATTCACAAGGTTTCATTCTCAAGCAATGCAGTGGTAACTCACGACTCAAGGAGTCGGCGTCTACATGAAGGAAAATGCAGCAAAAGCTTTCACACTTGTCAAAACTCAGGTTGGAATCCACGAGATGCAGCACCAGAAAGTGCCCACCTAATAGACTTGGATATTAGGAAAATTTGGGATATTAGATTGGATATTAGGAAACATTTTTACACTGAAAGGGTTATTAAGCCTTGGAATGGGCTGCCCAGGGAAGGGGTAGAGGCACCATCCCTGAAGAGTTGACATAGTGCTTAGAGACATGGTTTAGTGATATGGGTTGGGTTTTTTTTTTTTATGGTTTTCTTTTGGCTTTTTTTTTTTTTTTTTATGGTTTTCTTTTGGCTTTTTTTTTTTTTTTTTATGGTTTTCTTTTGGCTTTTTTTTTTTTTTTTTTAATCAGAGTTAGGCTGATGGCTGGACTAGATGATCTTAAAGGTCCCTTCCAACCTAGACGGTTCTATGATTCTATAGCTCCTCTACCAGCTTGCTGTTTCCGAGGGTAGTGGCTTATAACCTCGGTAAAGCCCCAAGTTATTTACTTTTTAATCCTGTTACAACTCCTGGGCTCTTGGTCTGCAGCAGAACCTCATTTTCCCAAGCCATTTAACAGCTACGTCAGCCGCCTCTCCAAGTTTCGCTTTCTGAATTCAGCCCAGATTTGGGGTTGTTGGAGCACTCTGTTCACCACGAGGTGGGGCAATATTAAACCTTTTCCATTTTAAATGCTGGAGCGACGGAATCCCAGTTTCCCAAATCATTCAGAAAGGAGGAAAGGACCTTTAACCGTCATCCCCCCAACACACCAGCCTTTCTGTGCAGCCCCTGACCACACACCACAAGCCTCCTGTGTGCTTAAGGATTCAGGATCCCAAAGACGCAGCGCGAAGGGCTGCAGTGATTACTGGTCAGAAGCCTGCAGCTGACCTTCAAATCACATCTCCTTACTCAAAATGCACGTGCATCTCCTGCCGCTGAGCTAGTGGATTTTAAGACGAGCTCCATGTGGAGCCTAAGAACAAAAAACTGTTTCCAGCTGCAAATAGTGCTCTGATACTGGCACAAGAGTCATGCATGATACGCTGGTGTAAACCCATCATTCCTGCCCCGGCAGCGTTATGAGAAATAGCAAACATATGTGTTTTGCAGTAAAACTGCAGGGTTTAGCAACGTTGCTAAAAACTACAGTCAATTCAGAAACTTGCTTATGCTTTAAACTCACCATCAGTAATGCTATTGAAGGTACAGGACAAAAGAATAAAGCTTGCTCAACTATAATTTTTGTGTCTTTATGGAATATAAAATATAAATAGTTGGTCTTAACAATGAGAAATCCCATCTCACACACAGAGGCACACGCTTTCACCCCATCTCAGCCTCTGTGGATGGACAGACAACTATGGCACGAGGTTCCCCAAGGAGCAAGAGGGCACTGAGCAGAAAGCTTCAGTCCTCGCAGATGATGTTTGTGGGAGCAGGAGCGCTGGGCAGGTGTGATCCCAGACCACTGCTATCACACCACCAGCACGGAAATCGCTACCAAGCACCTTTTGTAAAAGCAGAGTAACCAATACCCACGGAAAGAAGGCTTGGAGGAAAGATAATACTCTGCTAAGGACACAGGCCATGGAGTCATTATCATTGAGAGTTAAAATGAAGAAAACTAACTAAAATTTCTAACGAACACCTATCATTCAAACCTCCATTTCACAGCCTGTCTAATGGGGGAGGAATAGGCAAAAGCTTCTTTACTAACACCTTTCAGCTTGTCACATCAAAAATACCTTGTTTTCTCTCATGTGTTCATGAAAGCTTGATTGGGTGAGGTTTACAGAAATGATACAGGAGACTACTAGCCCTTGCTGGCCCCCTTGCTTCCAACAAAAGGTCTTCTCCTGCCCACACAAAAGCTGAAGACAAAATGTAGGGATGGGCATCAGCTGCTGCCAGGCCACATCCACCACCTTAGCTTTGTCCCACTGCCCCAGCAAGGCACAGGGACAGGGAAAGGGGATGGGCATCCACCCATCCAGCTCTCATCAGGGTTGTTAGCCCAGGCCAGGCAACAAAAACACTCCCTCCAGCCGTGGTGGTGCGCTCTCCCCCTTCTCTCCTCCCCAGCTCCTGCTCAGGAGTGGGAGCTGTGATGGGTCACACCTGGACTTCAGGGGACAGTCGGCAACGCAGCTGGAATCTGGGAGTGGGGACCGAGATACTTGGTTCCCATGGGAATATGGCTCTAGGTAATCATCTCACTCTATAAATAGTGGGCAGCCCCAGAGCCCTTGGAGCTCTTCTACATGCCAGGGTTTCCCCTTGAGTGGGGACACTTGCTTAAGGCTCTACTCCTTGAGGTTGAGCAATTCCTTGCTGCAACAGATCCATGGTAAGTGACTAATCGCATGCTAACTCTGAAATCTTAGCTAAGTGATATAAAGGATTGATTGTGCATATACAATCCTTTAGCCATAAACCGTTGACCAAGCCTGGGACCAGGGCTGGATCCAGCCTCACCCAGACTCCCCTCTGGGAAGGAGTTTAGAAACCAAGGGGGTCCTTTCTGAACCTTGTGACTCAATGGGAGTGTATCTGACCCTGTGTATCTGACCCTGTCCTCTCTGCAGTAAATAACCAAGCATACCTTCCCTTTGAATCTTGTAAAACACTGTCACAGTCACTATCAAACTTTGTTAAATCAGTGTTTTATATTAATAAATATTTCACTGCTTCTCTCCTACGAGTGAAGTTAATCACTCCACCCGCGACACCATCCACAACAGATCTGCTTCATTACAGAACCTGTATCTGATAACGAATTATAAATAACAATGCGATTATCATAATAATACCAACTGCACTATGATAATGATGCCACGTAAAACCCGTATCTCAAAATACCCACACGACAAGACTGAGCAGGATGAAACAACTTCAGCAAAGGTCCCCACCTGCTCGTATTTACATGACCTTTTCCCCCCTGTTCCCAGCAAATGTTATAGTAATAACTCAGAATTCTCAGATCCTTTTCCACTTTTCCGACAGGGAGTATTTCCCACCCCCACTTCAATCTGACCATATGGGTGCTGTAACACCATGACCACGGTGACCACCCCAGTGGGTGAAGCAAGTATTTGAGTACCCGCTACACGACCTCGCGTATCAAGACCTGTTCTCTTTTGCATTGCTTGGCTGAGATGTGGTTGGGTGTAAGGACCGAACATGGGAGCATCCATCTCTCTGGCTAAAGGACAAGATAATCAGCAACAAATCATCAGCTGGCTACACCTCCACACCCGGCTTGGCGGCTAAGGTGCAGGAAACTGCAGTTTTCTGTCCCTGCCTCTGCTTGGAGGATAGCTGAGCACTCACGCTGGACATCACTGCTTCAGATTTCATTTCAAAATCCACAGGCTCGCTGCTGAGCGAGTGCCGGACATTCCCTGGGAAGGTGGCACAAGACTTTGTCTGGGATGGCTGCAGGATCCATGGAGCAGTAACCTCCCTCCACAGCCCCGGAGCCGGCTGATGGGTTAACACACTGTTCCCTATTGCCCCTACATTTGCAAGCAGACAGCATTACATGTCTTGCAATTAACATCGGTGAGACAAAACCACATCCACCTAAAACAACAAAAAAAAGACACCTCAAACCAGTTTGTTCGTCTCCAATCTTCTCCTAAAGCACTTTGAAACCCAATTGAAGAAAACCTAAATCTTCCCAAATCAGATCATGCCTTCCTCCTGTTTGTACAGTGCGTTCATTCTCTAAGCGAGGAACTTTGCTGCCAAGGCAACAGTCACTATAGAAATCAGTAAAATAACCAGCCATTTCAGAAACGGCGATAAGCTCCTCACTGGGAGCCAAGGAGATTTTCAAATCCTTTCCGAGGCAGTGGGTGTGTTTCAGTTGCAACACTGAGCACCCTTCCCAAACACCCCAGCAAAGCTGAGATGATAAAACCATTAGTAAAAAATAGTGTTAAAACAAGCGAGATCTAGGGATAAGCACAGTTTGAAGAAAAAATAGTGACATTTTCTCCCTTGGAAAACAAACGCCGAGATGCACAGTGATGATGTGTGCCCAGATGTAAGCAGGAGAAAATCAAACCGCTGTACGGATTGAACTTTTAATGCTTTAGAGAAAGCAACCCACAGGTGAATTCCCCAAACGCCCCTGGTGAGCAGAAGTTACACGGAGCCTGAAGACTTTGGATGAAAGGTGGGAGCTCTCATCCTGCATTTTTATAGCACAAACCAAACTGTTTGTAACAGCAGGGTCTGAGTCACCGCTAAAGTCACCTCCTCTACAGGCAATGTATCATCACTAACAATAATGCTCCGACACCTCAACAACTGGACATCCTGTACTTGCAAACCACCTCTGCATGCCAATTTACAATGAAAGGGCGATGCCGGCCACAAATTATGTGCTGGATATCACTAACGAACTCTCAAGCAACTTAACAAATTGCTTCCCCCCCTCCAAGATAGCTTTCCTTCCAAGCCAGAGATTGCCCCTTGCAAAAGGCTGCACCACTAGCACACAAGCGACTGCTGGCATTTCAAACATTACAAGAAAGCTGGTTTTGTGCTTTAAATACAAATATATGCAAATACAAAATATCTGTAAGTATAAAACTGAGGCACAGATAGGCGCACGAGTTTCACAGAGCTTTGAGACAGGTTTCCAAGGTCAGTCCCAGGCGGAAAACGTTGCCCCATGGACACAGAGTCAGAGCAAGCAGAATTACTACTACGAGAAAAAGAAAAAGAGAAGCTGGGATCAATATGTGAAGCAACGCCCACATGCTCTGAATAGCTACTTACGCAGCTTCAGAGAGAAAAAAAAATTGCCTGCATACTACATAAATCCCTGAACAGCCCATTTTTTCTAAAGTACTATATAGGAAGAAGAAAAACCCTTCCATTGTATATTTCCTACCCTAATTTAACAAAAAAAAAAAAGAAAATCCACTTATGGGCAGGGATTTCAGTATAACAGGTCTGAACGGAAGCCTAGAGTTCAGTGGCCGAGGATTTCCAAACAGGAGTACTTGCATCAAACCGGAATAACCAAACAGCTCATCTCCAGATGGGAAGCACCGCTAGTGAGGCCCTCTGCTACAACAACGCACCTCCTGTAATGCCTGGGTGTACGTGTGTGGGTACATACACCCACGAGTTCTGTGCTAGGTGACAGAGACACCTGACCTGATCGAGCCTCATCTCTTTGCTTCTTCACAGCCCTACATCTCTTTGCTCAACTTTCTTCCTCCCTCTTCTTCTTCCTCGGGCTTGGAAGTAGTTATGGAAACCAGCAAACACTCACAAGAAGGCTTCAGCTGACCTCATCATGGGAGCAGTTGCTAAGAAGGGCTTTTGTTTTGACACTACGGAAATCCCGCTTCGAGTGATCCCAGGGTGGAAAGGATTGGGGTGGGGAGGGCAGGTCCTGCCTTTGGTTTAAGTTACAAACAATTATTTCAGACTGAAAAGTCTCCTCAAATGCCAGAGGGAGAGCCAGGCGCCAGGACCAGAACCCCAGCTGGCACCTGCAGGAACAGTGACGGGCTTTCCGGCTACAGCAGGGATAACCCAAGCACACATCTCGTTTTGCATCGTGTACCACAATCCCAAGGTATAAATCCAAAAGTAAAGTAACACCCGCAACAGAAGCCAGATTAATATTAGCTTATTTTTGAGTGGCTGCAATAGGAAACCCATCTTCCAACTCCCCACCCCAAACGCTTTTAGTTCTGCACAAGAAAGATGCAAATAACACCACAAAGTAAATTTGCATGAGGGTGGGACACCGCACAATATTCTCCTCCTAAGAATATTATCCTTGCAAGAAAGTGGGTTTGTGCTATTTCAGCCCCCCAGGGGTACGTGAAAATATTAACAGATGGTGACAAACCCTTACACGCGGGTAATCTGCTTCGACACCAGGATCTTTAACTCTTCGGTGGAGACTTCTACAGCAGGACTCAACACACCCACCGCATCAGTCGCTTCTTCACTAGGCACAAGCGAAAAAACCCCCTGGGCACCACCACAGGCGCTGCGCTGAAAACCTGGCACAGCTGGTTTCTGGACTGAAGCAACCCCGAGCGCTCCTGGGCTCTGTGTGCTGGGGCAGCAGCGAGCTCTGGCCGGTGTCCCCAACACAGCTGAGCAGGCGGCCGCCCTACGCGGTGGGATCTGCTTCAGCCGGAGGTAGGGCAGAGCTGGAAATAGAGCCCCGTGTCCTCGTCTAACCTCTGAGGTAACTCCCTTACTGACGAGGATGAAACCATTCTCTTGAAGCTATCCAAATCTCCTTACATTTATACACACACAACAGAAGACCTCTGAAGAAAAACAGATGCAGCAGTGAAAAAAAGCAGAAAAAGTGGGTTTACTCCCCGCAAGGCATAGAAATGGGGAGAGGATGCGGCAGGGCAGAAGGATGGAAAGGAGAAAACAAAGAGAGACTAAATGTTTGTGACATACTCCATATTTCAACTCTGTGAACCAAGGTCAGGTGGTTTGGGGTTTGGGGGGATTTTTACCTACGCTGAATACCTAAAAAGCATTTATTATTAGAAAGGCAGATTTGTGATGAGCCTCTGGGAATCTAAGTAGTAGCAAAAACTTTTAAAAATAAAAATCAAACCACAAAGGGAGATTTTGCTTAAGGAAACGGAGGACAGTCTTGTGACTGGTGGTAACGTGGCATACGCCGTGGTATTTTGCCAAACCAGCCGTGCAGATTGGGAAAAAGAAAGCCAGATGAAAGCACAGTGAAAAACCAGAGCCTCACTGAAGGCTTAAATCAATTAATTGCCATATTTTTTTAATATTTGGGTTTGTTACTGGACACGTATTAGACAGCATCCAGAGCACAACAGTTTCCTTCCTCCAAAGCAACTGCCTTCCCCTGAGTTATGACGAAAGCAAAAGAAAACTGAGTTTACACACTCAGAATCCCAGCCTAGAATAATGTTTCCATACTCCATTAGAAATATAAATATTTTATTTCAAATACACTACTTTTGAAGTCCGGCACATCAGACCCAGATCAAAAAGACTCCAAGCCTCAAGAGTTGAAATATGAATTCTATATATCTTCATGCAAGATGCTGTTCCTGCATTTCAGCTGTTCCTATTCCTAAACCCACCCAAAAGGCAAACCATGAACATTGTTAGTTTTCAATGCTATTAACCTTGTAAAATGAAACAATTCCTGGGTTTGTTTTTATGAACATAGTTTCATCTAACATACACTGATCCCTGGTCTGAAACACAGAAAACCACAAGTATTCAAGAGTATTTCTGGTTTAAATTATCCTAATCCAATTTTTGAACACATATTCCTCCTCTTTCCAGCAGTATCTGTTCAGAGTTGCACCATAAATCAAATATTTAGATCTGGAAGACATGTATCTGTATGAAGAAGAGGAAAGCTCTTACTGCACATTTGGTCTAGAACAACCTGAAACACAGGAAAGGCTAGGAAAACGTAAGAAAGAAAGGGAAGAAAAAAAAAAAAAAAGACATTTTTGACTGCCAATAAGTACAAATCTTAATGATGGGAACTTGTCTTACTAGAGCCAGATCTACTGAAAATTCAGACAAACTGCCCTGGCACCTTCCTTTTGCGGTTAATGCTACAAGCAAGAAAAATCTCTCTGACCTCACCTGCCAAACTTCAGCCACCTTCCTCACTCTCTTCACCACGAGTCGCACGGATGCCAAATCTGGCTGTTTGCAGTGGAGATCTGCCACTGGCAGCGTTCAGCGTGATGGCAAAACCACACTCACCTTCATTCAGCAAAACCCAGTGCAGCTGGAGAGACAACGCGCCTCTCCTCTCCCAGCCCAGCCATCCAGCATCTCCTTCTTCAAAAGCACGTGTGTCAGAAAGGGATGGCAATTTAGACCAGCTCTATTCCCCGCTCTAAGGGTCCCAATTTTTTTTTGCCCTGTTACAGCTAATTTCATGATTGTTGCTTGGTGTTTCAGGGCTGCTGCTGCTGCCACCGAATGTGACACTTCAATGCTGCAACAAGCTCCAAATGTCAGAATCTGGACTTCAGAAACCCAAGATATTCCTCCCCCAGCACCGTAAAGTAGCTTTATCTCTGTATCAGACTCCAGATCTTACACCATTTACTAACCAAACCCAGCTGCTCCCGATACACGTCAGACATGCCATCTCTGCCACGGGTTATCCTGTGACACCAGCAAATCCTACTTCAATAGTTTTGCTTCTGACACCAATTCAGCAGTGAACCCAAAGAACAAGTACGCACAAACACCCTCCCCAAAACATTAAGTGTTCCTAACATATTTAATTGCCGGATATTTTAAGAGCACAAACCAACATGAAAAACACACTTGCTTTCACACGCTCAGTGACCGTGTGTACTACCAGATATCAGCCAGACAGTTTCCAAGACCACAAGCAGAATCACTTGAAAGCATTTCAGAAAATAAGAAACACGTATCTTGATATCTAACTGTTCTGGAAGTTATGAGTATTTCAATAACCGACCGAAAGCCTCAGAAGCAAGTTCCTCCTGCAGACATCCAACTACCTCTGCATTTTTTATTTCTAGTGACACCCTTGAGGTACAGGAGATGCACCTGCGTCCTGCTGTCCCAACACCTTTATGGAAATGCCCGTTAGCCACCCAGCGACTCCAGTGACAATCCTGTGGGGTATCTCAGGCAGGGTGGCTCTTGGCCATCTTTTCTTCTGCAGGTAGTGACTCCGCTGGCACACGGAACACGAAAGACCGGGTGGCTGCATAACAGATTCACCAGGCCAGCTGGGAGGTTCTGAGCGCTTTAATTAGATTAGTTCTAAAAGTAACCTGTAATTCCAGCCAAACAAGAGCATCTCAGCTCGAGGTACTGGGATGGTACAACTAACTTGCATTCATGTCATGGAAATCAAGCTACATTTAAAAAGAGTATTTAATGAAAACAGTATTTCAGCTCACAAACTCCCCCCCCAGAGAATATTATCATCTACTACCTACCCATAGCCCATACAACTGCTGCAAAGCGACTCACAACACAGTGCAAAGCTCAGGCAGCAGCTCCTTCACCCTTCACAACCAGAAATAATTAAAAATACCGAAGTCAGATGCCTCTTGAGGTGGTTGTTCACGTGATACAACTCTCTCCTGCAACAGAAGGGATGGACGGATCAGACCCAGCCTGCTGCCATCAGCACGACTGGCCAGCTGCTAGCACGAGTGCGTGGCCTCTAGCAAACTTTGCTTACTAGTCAAAACCTTTTCTTTTAACCAGAAGGCGAACCGAGCTGTTCTTTCTAAACTTCTAAATCTCCTTATCTCTTCCTCTCCTCTCTTTTATTTGGGGGAGGAAGGGCCATCTGTCAGTCTGGTTTTGGTAAATTTGGCTGAAACCATGACAACACTATGAACTGTATGATGCACTCCTCAAACCCTGTTTCTTTTCATTAAATCGTACATTAGGCAGGAGGAGCTAACGGCCTGTAGCGCAGCACGAGGCGTCATGTCTTTTCCACGATCCAGTCCAACGTGAGTACCCAAGGGCCGCGTACGTCAGAGCGCGCACGCTGCTCGGGGCACGTCACAACTGTCGCTCCCTGCGGGGGACCAGCCCCGCGCTGCTGGCAGCAAACAAATCAACGTGCTCAGATCATTTCAGATTGTTTAGAAACTGAAAAGCTGCGTCCACCCTTGAAAAAAAACAACAAAACAAACAAATCAGCGTTCCTTCCCAGAAAGCAGACACATGAATTAACCGTTTAATCGATTAAGGGGTGCCTGTCACTCGGAAAGGATCCCTGAGCCACTTGCCTGCAAAAACAAGACTGGGCTTCGTAGCTCCCGTTACACAAACAGGTAACACACAATAAGGAGAACAAGCCCTGCTCGTTTACAGCAGCAGCAGAACTGCAGAAACCCAGCGGCACCATTCTCCTTTCAGCCACAGAAAGAGGAACCCAAATAAATTGCAGGGGAGGAGATGAGCGGGAGGGAGAGGACGAAGGATTTAAATCTGCTGTCACGTGGCCGCTGTAGCTTTCTGTGAGCAGCTGGGTGAAGCCCAGATTAGCAAGGTATTAAGAGAAGCAAAGGAGTAACGCCAATGAGGTGCAGCTCCAAAACAGCCAAACTCTGACCTGCCCCACCGAGCTGAGCGGCGCTCCCCGCTCTCAGACAGCTCAGTGCCCGCCGGGAAGCCACAGCTCTGCTGACTGGTGGGAAAAAATCGGAGATCGCAAGGGAAGCAGAGCATGGTTGGAAAAAGCAGCTGAGGCTGAAGATAAAGATGAATGGCAAAGTAGATAACGAAGCAGCAGGCACAGGAGAACACAATGCTCCTTTAGATGACCCTTCAGCAGCAAGACGCAAAAGGCTCGCTGGGAAGAAGCCCCTCTGTAGGTAAATACTCAGCAGGCGCGCTCTCTAGACATGTCCAGCAGGATGCAATATCCCTCCTGCATAGCTCAGGAAGCAAACAAAACAAAGGAATAAGAGTTATGCTGCTGTTTCTGATCTGCAGTGGAGCAGTTAGGGTATTACAGTACCGTAGAAACTCATCTGATGAGGAGCCCTTGAGAGTAGGACACCAGTAACACCTTGGCCAGCCACTTTGTGACAGGCTCCATGACTATCCAGCACTCCCTCAAGGCCTGGGAAATGTTTATATGCCTCCTAAAGACATCAATAAACAGAACAGTTTAAGAGGCCAAAACAAATAGGGACCAACCTGACATAGCTGTTACTTTACCTACACATCCCACGGTCAGACTGGCACTACAGGACTACCCTTGAGCCGTGCTCTGACATGCATCTTTTAGCTAAGTCCTAAGAACATCTCCAAGATCTTCTAAAGCTGATAAAATATAGCATTTTAATAAGAGGCCATAAAAGAGATCTTCCATGTAGAAAGACTGTGAAAATTCCACATCAGTTCTCTGGTAATGACAGTGCTTCTCCTGCAAGCGATACAGAACTGTTGAAATGACTACAGATGGGAAAAAAAAGTACTATTTTGGAAACAATCAGATCAAGTACTGTAAAGTGTCCATAGCAAAAGATATTAAAAAGTCACAGTAATTTGCATTTGGGGTTTATTGATTGTGGGTTTTTTTTTTTTTGTTTGGGTGGTTTTTGTGGGGGTGAGGCTGCATTACCAGAGACTGCACAGAGCATAAATACACATGAAATTTCCTTTTGAAAGTATTTTATTATCTGTCCTTAAGCACTCCAAAACCTTTTCATTGGGTCTGAAAATACCTACATTCACAAATATTTAATGTGGGTGACGGGATAAGAGTACTGTGGCAGAAATCCTGATGAAATATGCAGCTCACCCTATGTGGCACCACAACAGCACTATAAAAGAAGTGTCTTATTATAGGTTTTATTTCACGTCATTAGTGAAACAATGAAGGGACTTGATTTAATTCGATCCTGAGAAAAACTCGTGCTGGTCTGAATCAGTCTTTGGCAGCCAAATTACAAAAGCCTGACCTCCCAGCAACTGCCTAGGAGTAAAAACAGAATCTCCCATCAAGTACAGGCAAACGGCAAAGGCTGGAACGTGAACCAGCCCAGGCACAGCACGTGCACGTGGGTATCGCAGCCTGTCTCATCCCGGCTGAAACGCAAGATGTCCCTGCACACAGCACCATGTGAATTAAGATTTAAGGGGGGAAAAGGCTGATCTCAGACCAGCGACTATAGCAGAGTATAAGGATATCATGTTCCCACCTGTTACGGGGGATTTCTCGCCCTCCCCAGAGGTCATAACGGGACCTGCAGGAGACAGGTTGTCAACAGTAGGGCTGAAGGCTCTCACTTTCTGGAGAAGTAATGAGAAGGATCAATATTTAGAAGAGGGGAGTGCCACACACAGCATCAGCCCAAAAATCAGGAAACTTGCATTTCCTTAGTACACTAAAAGCCAGTTTTTGCCAACTAGCCAATTTCCTTACACTCTTCATTAAATAAAATATGAAGGGCAGGCGGAGACATAAAATATAAATGCACGCATTCCACAAGCAGCAGGCCCTGTTACTGTAGATGCTGCATAAATCATTGAGGACACCAGGACTTATGTGCCCTAACGGAGGGCGCAGGATTCAGGGTCGGTTAGCAGGCAAGGAAGTTTTATATTAACAAGTGTTGCATTTCTATTCACCTTCATAATCACCCCACTTAGAAACAGCAGAAATCACTTTGGCTGGTGGATTATTTGGTCAGATCAAACAGGTGAAAGGCAGAATCAAACCCCAAGACAAACATCACATGATTTTGACATGGATCTCCGACATCAAACACAAAACTTGCGACGGGATGGCAGGACACTCACCAGTTTGGCGATCAAGCCAGAACGGCTGAAACGATCCTTCTGCCACATTTCTCTGCAAAGCTGCCCGGGGACATGACGGCAGGTATGAATTGCCCTACTGAAACCCCTTGTTGTATCTGTTGTCCAGCACTTTGCCACGCTCACCAGCGCAAACACAATGTCTTTACAGTTTCAAGTGTTAGCAGTTAGATGTATTGTTCTGGCAAATTTTCCTGGGGAAGAGTAATAGCTACCTATAAAAGCCTTGCCCCTAATCACTGCCATCCCCTTTTTCTTAATATTTTTTTACTTCAGGCAGTTGACTGACAAATAATACTGTTGCAGTTCCCATGCTTACAATGCACGACTTCTTTCCTTTCTCATATTTGCAAAATTTTACCCAAAAGGCATGGCAGCTTTCAAACAACTGGTTGCCAGCACCTCAAACCTCAGCTGTGAAAACTAACCGTGTATCTAGTTGGAAACCACCTTTCACCTTGAAAATTAGGATGTGGTCTAAAATATTGTCAGACTACCTTTTTACTGCTCCATAGGAGTGAGGTGGCCTTTAACTTGCAGCCAGATGAAAGACTTCAGGATGAAGACTGTGCTTAGCTGTACAAGCGACTTCTCTAGGACAGGACATGCAAAGTCCCAAGACAGCAGTGCTCAGGTCTTTAAGAGACTCCACACTACTCTTTCCTACCATACAGGACTACAAAGCTCAACAGGTCCCTGCTAGAGCTCCAGAAATAGCACGGAGCCACATATCGGTTTGTGGCTGCCTCCTCCCCAGGTTATTTAGAGGTTTGACAGAAACTGAAAGTCATCTTCGTACCCAAAGCTATTTCTGAGTATAAAATCACTCCCGCTTACCTGTTTTGAAAGGTACTTGTAAGACAGGAGTTCCTCCCTATTCCTAAACTCTGCATAAAGCTGGATTTATTGATGCAGACCCATGATTCATCAGGAGAGCAAGCTATAGAACACAAACCGTATTACACTGGAATTGAGCAAAATCAGGAAGGGGTGTGCGTGTGGAAATCAAGAAGAAAAGTCAGGAGTATTCATCTCAAACTGAGACATAGACAAAAACCAGTGTGGGTGTTTGTGCTCTGCTGCAGCTTTTTTCTCTTTTCAGCAGCTTCCGCTCTTTCCTCCCTCCTTTCCTTGTTTCAGCCCTGCCCGTCAGACCCTCCCCAGCCAAGCAGCACACACTCCAGATTAAAGGTCAAGAGGCTTAGGAAAAAACGGAGAGGCTGTTGAAACCAGGGCGAAACCAGGGCGAAACCATCACCCGAAACAGAGGGCAGAATATTTTCGATAACTGTGTGGAAGACGGGCAGCAGCGCCAGCAGCCCAATAAGCCCCGGCAGCCTCCTCTTCCTCCTCCCCTTCCAAGGCTTTTTAAAAGGAGGAGAATCAGTCTGAAAGGATCCCAAGGACTGTAAATAAATTATGGACTTGGTCATCAATTAGCTCAGGCTGCAGTGAAATGAAAGACACAGTGGGCTCTGTAATCACTCAAAATAAACTCCTCTGACAGGATCGCTCCTGTGCTGATGGCTCAATTATGTCTGGGAAGACTGTTACAGAACATTAAACATTAACAAAAGTGTCTGAGTCTGCATTGCTTTTCTCCCAGATAAATCTAATTCAGTAACTGAGTACTTTTAGCTTAAGCAACCCTAAATTATTTGATCAATTCTTTTCCCACCTTTCCCTCCCAAGTTGCAAAAACCAGGCCATCACATACAGGGAAAACGTTTGCAAATAGTCCCTTTGCTAGACAATTTAATTTTTATTATATGGGGAAGATACTTTCATGATGTAAAAATATATATGGATTGGGAGAGGGTCGTTTATGTAAACTCAGTAGCTCAGAAATCAAAATGGCCAAACTGTTCTCCTGGGTTATGAGGATTTTACTCCAGCCCCTGCAGCAGAGCTTCTTCATTTCTCTAAAATCCAGCCCCCAGCAAACAGTTCCACAGCTTCTGTTTTCTGAAACTGCAAGGAGAGCTGTGAAGGAGAAGAACTAACACAGCAGAAAGTCGCTTTCATTTCTCATTTTGCTTTTGCAGGGTATTACCTGCTTTTCATAGCTTCAAGTTTAACAGGACTAGAGATAACCTCACCGCCTGAAATGTCTCTCCACTCTCTGCAGCTGTACTAACATAAAGTTTCTCGAGGCTTGCCCGCGTCAGATCTTTGCTGTTCTTACTGAAGTCCAACAGGCAAACACGTTGCAGAGTGTGAACAATGCCACATTTTGCTGTGGATTTAGGTAGGATGGGACTAGTTCAGAACAGCCATACCTATGTCCCCAAAGAAAGGCACATGGCTGAGATGAAAAGAGAAAATTTCAAAACACAAAAGGAGTTAGAAATAATAAGGGAAAAACCCAGAGAGCTGGGAAGACTACGACGCGAAGTCAAAGTTGCACCAAAACTAACTAGCTTGCGATTTTCCTACTAAATCCTCCTCATTCTTGATGTTCAATACTCACCAATCCCAAAGCATCAGCCTCCCCAATATAAATTGGATTTAACTATGTTCAACTTCATGGTTTTTAAAAATTAATAAAGTATTACAGTGTCAGCATTCTTACTGGTGAAAAATCTGCCTGATTGCTAAAGTGATCTGTTAAATTTACAAGAAAACAGTGTCATAGATGTCACTGGGATCAATGAACTTCTGGTTATGAAAAGCAGCCCACTAACAAGAAAGCAAGCACACTGAAGCATTCTAAAAGTCACTGAGTAAAACCATCTGCTTGTCTTCAGGATTCTTGTCCAGAGGCTGAAAGAGTAACTACAATTCTTAAATTCACTTTTAAAACACAGAATGATTCCAGTTTCACAAATCACAAATTTCACTTTATACCAAATTCTACCAAGCTCTGGAAATCCCTATACCTACATCTTATAACTACAGCCCCTTGAAAAGAATAAGTGATGTTTGTCTTCAAGTTCTTCTGCTCAGGGAAAGTGTTACGTTACAGGTTTTCTGAACTAAATAATATTTCGCTATGTTGAACCAACTGCTGTTTTCCCTCCACCCTATCTTGCACAGGGAGTGCTTGCTGCTTTTTAGGATCCATCTAGGATGGATATCTGAGTTATCTGGAATGCCCCTGGATGCTTCCTTCTTCATTTGGCACCGAGCAGGATGACCCACTGGTTCTCAACCTGTGGCTGGGAGTGTTACAACAGGAGCTCAGCTGAACAGTCGAGCAGCTTGAGAAACCACACTGTTCTCAAGGCTGACAAAGAGTTAAAAAAAAAAGAAAGCAAACAAAACCAAACCCAAACCCTCAAACCCAAAGACAAAAAAAAAGCATCAGGAAACAAACTTTTCAGCAAAGAAAATAATGGTTTCCTTAACTGGGTTTTGCCCTTATTTTAGGAAAGGCAACAGAAAATATATCCAGAGTTACAATGACCAGTAATAACCACAAGGAATAGCTATAAACACAGAGGTGCTGACAAAACACCACGTAACAGCCACTTCCTAAAAGCAATGCTTAAAAAGCCTGCTGCTTACAAAGAATATAATGTAGTTACCCTTGGTTTGTCTGTTGACTACCTTTTTCCTGAAGTTTCACATAATTATTGCAAAATGAAGTCTCATATAAGAGAATGCAATATGAAAGCCAAGCAAAATCTTTACAGTAAGTGAAATTAAGGCCCCAGAACTTTTTAATGTGTTGTTTGTTTTTTTTTTTCCAACTACTCAAACACTCACGGTAAACTATCAGGATATGAACAATTCGAGGAGCAAAGTAAATCCCCTTAAGGCTTTGCTCGTAACTTCGGTGGACTAACCTGAATGAGCGCAGCCCCAGGTAGAACAGGCAGCACGCGTGCTGTGGCTGGGATTGGAAACCCCAGCCGAGCACGCAGGAGAGCTGATGGTACCCACACAAAGCCTTCCAGCCGCTCACCTCAATCCAGCTCCAGCACCCGTGCCCCTGAACTCGGGTTACTTGTGCCAGCAGAGTTCAAGCAGCCTTATCTCAGGGGCATCGCCTTCCTCCTGCCTTGTGTCCCCACCCTCCTCTCTTGCGCTTGGCTTGGGCGGTTGCACGGCAGAAAAACTGCTCTTTTCCTGTTTTTTCTCCTGCTGGCCTGGCTGGCTGAACCAGCCGGCTGCGCAGTCGCATCAGCAAGTCCTTCCCCTTTCCCTGGCAGCAGTGAGTTGTCAGAGCAGCTCGGCTGTATGTTGAAACCATACCTCACGTTTCCTAATCTGCCTTTCTATTTTTAACCAGTTATTTCCCCCACCTTCTTTCCCACACAGACAGCTGCAGAAAGCAGCTGGAGACAAGAGAGTGCTCCATCAGGCTGATTTTCCTGGCAAAAAGTCATCCACAGGCCGGCAACAAGTGCCCAAAGGGCATCGGAGCCACTCTCAAGCGCTACCCTGAACCCATGGCGCAAGGTAGCTGAAAGGCAATGGGGCTGTCTTCTTTTCCCTGTCCTTACTGAACATGGAGCACGGCTACCAGGTTTGTCCAAAGGACTGCCACTCTCCTGGCCTCCTGGCTCACAGAAACCAGCTGAGATCCCAACGGGCACCTCTTGTCCCTAAAAACTCAGAGGAGAGAGGCTTAAGGAAAGATTCAGAGCATGGACCCACTTCTGTGCTCAGCTGCCCAGGCCAGCGCTACCGTCTGACACAGCACTTGAGAGCACTTGCTGGGATGTCCCCAGAACAGAAACCTCCTTCAACAAACACATCCCTCGGGGAAAGGTTTGGATTCATCTTCTCCTCCAGGTTTGGCTATCTCCTCCTCCAGGCACTTGTTATGAGGTGTAAGACAGACACACGGCAAACCCTGAATTCTCTCCTTACGTAGCAGAACAGCTTCAAAAAGCTCAGCTTTAAAAAGATACGGTGCGGTAGCCCTGTAAAGTTAGCCGAGCAACAACGGCACTCTCCTGAGCAGCAAGAGCAATCTTGAGCTTTCCCAGGCAGATGGAAACCAGGGGACGCGGAGCACAGGCGGTGCAAGGCGCTGAGCCACGTGGAACGGCACGAAGCAGGCTTTGGGGTTTTTTTAAAGCAAGGTCCCGGTTTCCCAGCTGTGCTCTCAAAGCTCTTATTAGGATGAGGCATCTCCAGAGAGAAAATTTAAAAGCTCCTTGTAGGACCAGGCAGACCTTCCACATAAGACAGCCAGGCTGAGAGCTTGGCACCTAAAAGGGACACAGCGTGGGGAGGACAAGGCACAACTCCAACACCGATTCAGGGAGCTTAAGAGTTTAGCTGGAAGTTTTGAGTCATACTCTTGGATGTAGGCAACTAGAATAGCTTAAGCCCTTCTTGAGCTAAGCCCTTTTTCTTTTGTTCAAGCACCGGCTGCAAACACAGCAAATGAGGCTACTTTTGCTATTCTTCATATAATGTGCTTTCATATGCTACATATTTTCTGTACTTCAAGTTACTTGCACAAAATAGGCTCACTGCAAACACGATCGATCAAAAGTTAAAGCAAATGCAGGTTATAAATATCAAATGCCTCCATTTCTTACACGCCTAAGGAAACAGAAGTCTGGTATGGACTTAAGCACAAGAAGACCCACAGCAAATCTTCCCAGCTCAACCAGATTCAAATCACAGGATCCCAGGAAATAAACCGAGCAAAACAGCCCATCAGCCATAAACCCATTTAAAATTTAGTTTCATTAATGAGTTACAGTATTTACAAGTAGGTCAGCAGCAGAAAGTAAGCAATTCAGCAACTGCTGACTTGTTCTCCATTACAGGCATCAGCAACAGCCTAGAAAAGCACACTGCTCTCATCGGTTTGTGGATAATCATGAGTCTTACTTGCCATTTTCTGCAAACTCTTCCTGGCCTTGAGTTACTTTGATGAAGAGTTGAAGCACTGACTTCCCTCCTCCCAAAAATGATTCAGAGCACAAGTTTCTTGCTCACATGAAATAAAAGCATTATCCACCTATGGTTCTTCATGAATGACAGCAATGCATGAGCTGATCCCACCAAGCAGCCTGGCATGCTGGTTTTTCCCCTCTGCCTAAGTTTGAGCTGCTCCCTTAGGAATTCTGGAGATCATCTAGTCCAATCCCCCTGCCAAAGCAGGTCCACCCAGAGCAGGTCCCACAGGAAGGCGTCCAGGCAGGTTTGGAATGTCTCCAGAGAAGGAGACTCCACCACCTCTCTGGGCAGCCTCTTCCAGGGCTCTGCCACCCTCACAGGAAAGAAGTTCCTCCTCATGTTGAGATGGAACTTCCTGTGTTCAAGTTTGTGCCCATTTCCTCTTGTCCTGTCCCTGGGCACCACTGAAAAAACACTGGCCCCATCCTTCTGACACCCACCCTTCAAGTATTTATAAGCACTGACCAGATCGCCCCTCAATCTTGTCTTCTCCAGACTAAAAA
>VXAK01015914.1:0-27863 GCA_013399435.1 Arenaria interpres
TCTGCATCATATAACATGCAGATTTTACACTTTCAGAATAATTTCTTTGCACTATTTGTATTGTCCCATAAATTAACATATTTGAGTAGCTTTGCTATCAAGATTTTTGTTTTCGTAAGGGCTGATCAGGAGTTGGAGGGAGGAAGTTTATCTTGTGCATTTCTTACGACTTTAATGGATATTTGTCTGCTGACTTTAGTGTGTTTAATCTTTCTTCCCGTTATATACTGATTGATTGACAGGAATACAACTGTTCGGTTTGAGTCTGTTGAAACAAGACTACAATTTCTGGAGAGTTGCCATAGGTAATGTGATTCTTTATATTAAGAACATATATGAGGGATAAAATCACACCTCTTTCTGTGACTGTCACTGAAACATCTTTAATCCTTGGTTATTACAGCTCTGTCATGCAAGGCAGGCCAAATTTTCATTCTCCTGTTTCACTGCATTGTCATGGCCAGGCCTGATCTGCCTCTGAAACAGGTTTGTCAGATCAGGGCACATGTCCAGGGCTTGTGACATGAAAACATGTCATGTCGTTAGACGAACTTTCATCTCCCTGCAAATACTTCTGTGAATAGGAGATGGCTGGCTTAACAACAGCAGCTCTCTCAGATTACTGGCATCCAGCCCAAAATAGAAAGGGGAAGTTGGAAAAGCAGCTCTGAGGACATTTTGCCTGTGTTTGCAGAGGCAGTCCTGGGTTTTTGTCGTGAAAACTGCCCTCGTAAGCTAGGCAAGCACTGAGGAACAACATAGTGGCTGGGATAATGGCAAGAAGAAGGGAAGTTGTTAGTATGCAGTAAAGAAAAAGAAATAATAGCCTAAATAATAGCATCTTGGGGATAAAATGACAACATAAATCATTCTCAGTGTCTAAGGCCACAGTGAATAAATTTCAAATAGTACACCTGTATTTCCATACCCTTCCTGAACAGCTGCGTGGAGAAGAGGGTTTCCTGATAGGATTCCTGTGAAGACAGGCTGTGGTATTTTAAAGTTTCTGATCATGGCTGGAGTATCTGTGGGTTTGTGAAGGGTTTCCAGGTGTGCAGTGATGGATAGCCTGGCAGTGAAGGAATACTCACACTTTCTGAAACCTTGGAGCTTTCTTCCACAGTGGCTCGAGTTTGAGACTGGAGCTGACATAAGGCAGAAGTTCCCAGACACTGGACCTAGATTCAAATGATGACCAAGCTCAGTCACTTGTGTCCTTCACTTTGCCTAATTACAGAAGGCTGTCAGAAAACCAGTCTAGATCCAGAATACACGTCCCAAATTCGGGTCCTCATTCTTGGTTTGTTCCCAGGTCTGTCTGCTTAACATAGATTGTTCTCTTCCATCTCTAGGCAGCAAGCTGCATCTGATCATTATAAGATGCAGGAGACCAACAGCCCTGATCCTCTGTACCAGGAGGGACACAGGAGCTATCAGGAGTGACTATTGGGTTTTTCTGAATTTCATCTTCTCAGTGCTGTCCTTTCACCCATAGCCAGTTACCTTCCTCCAGCATGCATAATACATCTGCCACCTCCAAGGTTAGACAAGCTCTGAACACATTTCTGTGTGCAGTAATGAAGGTACTTTAATTAACAGAGCAGAAACTTCATGGGATAATTCACAATATCAGAATATTAATATCAGGTGGGAGGACTTACTCTGAAAAGAGGGAAAAGAAACATGGGACAAGAGGTCTTTTTTTGCATTAGGGCTGCATGTACTTGTTCTGAGATGTGTAATACTGAAGAAGACATAATCACTAAAAAACTCTGGTGAATGATAAAAAGCAAAAAAATTTCTTGCACTTTTAGGGTGCTAGTCTGCAATTGACCCAGGATCATCATGTAGAGAGGGCTTTTTTAAGCTCTAGTAGTATCGCCTGAAGAGCAGGCATTGGAAATGGGAGAATTTCACCCACTGTAGGAATAGGAGACTGACATTACCCAGACATATTTGGAAAAAGAAATCCAGGAGAACAGAACTCTTTGGAAGGTTAGGGATGTTTGGTGATAATGTTTTGATGTTAAAGATGGAGAAAACAACTAGAGAAAAGATGAGAGTAGATGCTAGCAAGTGGAGAATACTTGTGTTTTCTTCAAGCCTTCAACCTCTGAACCTCACAACCCCACCTCCCTTTCTTCTGATGTAAATAGCTTTCCCTTTGATTTGAGCATAAATACATGGCGGGGGGTGGGGAGGAGGACGCTTTCAGGGGAGCTTCATGGTTTTTTCTGGGTGCTCTGTGATTTCCCACCTCATAGCTCTTTTACTGGAATCCAGACTATTCAATAAGGGTCATTCCACTGTTGAACAAATAAAGAGATCTCACAGAAGTAATCTGTTTCAGAGTATTACCTGGAGAGGTGACCAAAAAAGAGCTCGACAAGACAGAGGAATGTAAGAAGCTGAAAGAGATCAACAAAGAGCTAGAGGCAAAGTAAGGTCTTTATTCAAATTTCTGACACAATGTGTGTTTGTACACTGAAGAGCCACTTCTTGCTTCCCCCAGTCCTTAGGGACAATTTGTTTCTGCCCAGACAGCCTAGGCACCTTCTCTGCAGACTTTTAACCTGCCAGCATCTCTTTGTAACTGATTTCTGGAAGATGGCTTGAGTTGTTCTGGAAAGGAAAGGAGGTATTCCCAGGGTGAACATCTTAATGAACAAAATCAGCCTACAATGACATTGTTGAAATGCTGCTCTTTGACCAGATTCTACTGTGATCATGCAAAGCTGAGTTGAGAAAGCACCATTTCCCACACTAAAGCTGCTTGCCAGCTATATAATATAGTTGAGAAATGCATAGTAGAAAACATATGATTCATTAGATTCCTAACATGCCATAAAATAGTTATGTTTACCCATTGTTTCATTTTGTCTTAGCTTAGTTTTTTAATATCCTTCTTGTCTTAGAAACAGTAAGCTCTTGTCTAAAGTGATGAGCATACACAAGAACTCTGAGAACATGAATGACCCTTTTCGTTTGTCTGCTGTGCTGGATACGTATGAGATGCTCAGGCTACGTGAATGGGAAAAATTCAGGAGAGTCTCCTCTTTGACATATAAATCTGGCAGCAAAATAATTAAGGTTTGTTCATGTCCATTTCTCAATCTGAGTCTTATCATATCGATATGGTGTAGCCATTATAGAAGGCTTTAAGTATTAGTATTTCTGTATCAGAAAGGGCTGGGGACTAAGTTTGGGTCTCTGGTTTTCCAGTCCAGCAGGGTCTGTGTAATACTGTAGAGAGCAAACTGATGGGGACCTGCTTCCTCCTGCCTTTCAGAAGGGCATATTCAAATCCCAGTCCCATATCTCACCCGTGCTAAGCACAAGCAGGAAAACATATTCCAGTTTCCTGATGGTTAGCACTTTAAGTAATAGATGGGAGACCTCATTCTGATGTCTGACTCACTGCTTTAATGCTTGGGGGATCTGAAGAAAAATATCAAAATGGTACACCTTAAAGGACGAGACTGAGATGAGGCAATTATTGCCATTGGTTGTGATGATAAGGCCCCACAGATGCTGAAGAATGGGCTTCAACATGCAAACAGCTTGATGAAACAGTTTATTTCCCAGGTATTGAAGACATATTTCAATCAATTAGTGGCCCTACAACTTACTCTAATGCAGATGTGGTTTTAGCACTTGCTTACCATACATACTACACCTCTTGTTTCACTGTGATTGGTGCTGTAATCAGCTGTTGTCTTTGCATTGCAGAAGCTGTTTGATGCCTGTGAGAAAGATATACAGCAGAGAACAACTAACATATTTGAAGTTCTTGACATTTCAACTTCAAATGATGCTATGACCACCAGCAAACAGGTAGTTTATGTTTCTGTGTGACAGAACAGAGGTGGTGGGATAAAAGGGCCATCTGCATCTGCCATTCATTTAGAACTTAGCTTCTGCTAGGGACGCTGCTCAAAATATATCGGCAATGACAGTGGGGATAACTTCTGCGATGAGAGGGATGGAGGTGCGGAAAGCTGAGCTCCAGCAACCCTTCTGTGTCCCACAATACACAGACATACACTACATGTCTGAATTGTCCAGCCAGCTGAGGCACATATACAAGCACAGAAAGTGTTTTCCAGCCCTGTGTTGCTTTTATGCGACCTTCCTCCAAAGCTTGAAACAGGCAGCTTCTCCATTGCCGATTGACACAATCTGAGAACTGAAAATTCCCATCACTCAGGGCTTGCACTGCTGGCCACACTACATGCTAACAGTCTGCTTTGTGTGGTGCTTGGTTTGCAGGAGGTGATGCAAGAGATAAGGAATCTCTTCAGATATTCCTATAGCCAAAACGACTCAAAGATTTACCACAACATTATCTCTGTAAGTAAAGATACAGCCCAGGCACAGGGGTGGTGGTTCAGTTTTCTGGCATGACTATGCAGCTTGGCATTTAAAAAAATGGGAGGTCTCCCTTCTGCTTGGGGTTATTTTTCCTCTGTGGTAAGGGTCTTGCAGCCCATATACTCCCAAAATATTCTCACAGGCATGCACAGAAGTACATGTAACCTTCCAAGGGAGATACAAAGCTGCACCGGGAACAGTGGGGAACCACAGGACAGGCAGGGCAGTGCCTGTACCAGAAAGGCACAGTCCTACTGGACCCAAGCAAGGCACAAAAAGCAGGGCCAGTGGTGGTGATCCGGGTCAGCCACAGACCAGTGATCACCAGGCACAGTGACCAGGCAGGTCAAGACCAAGCTGTGAAGTTGGTCTGTGGGTCAGGGTCAGGAAGGCTGGGTGCAGAGATTCCAATGCCACAGGGAAGCACCCAGCCACCACTGATCTTGAATTGGCGCTGGGGCCAAGTGGCAGAGGGTCTGTGGGTGGAGATGAGGCTTCTCATAACTCCTTCCTTCTCACACCACCCTTTCTGCCAGCTTAGCTGTCTTTGCAGCAGTGGAATCCATGCTGTATCAGAGCTGACCTCAAACGCAAGCAGCAAAACCTCTGGGGACGCAGGGGAAGGTTGGACTGTTGGGTGTGCACAGAGCCCTGATACTTGCTATCCAGACAGACTATAGTCTAGCTTTTTTTTCTGGGAAAAAAAAAGTATATATATATGTCATATATATCACATATATATGAAGCTTCCAAAGAGCATCTTCCTCCTTTTGTAGCTTGCTGGGCCTTTCCGAAAGCTCAGCCTTCTCAAGCTCTTTGCAGACCTCTCTATGAGGGAACAGAGATAGTTGATGGATGCTGGAACAGTTCAGAAGCCAGGACTTAGTAAATAAAAGGACCATTAAAGTGACTTTGCGACCCCTGCCTGTCCTGGTCAAACGGTCCCATCAGCTTTGACAAATGAAGTTCTTCAGTGCTTAGTTCATGTGGAGCAGCTGCACAGAACAGGGAGGTAATGTAACATTACATCAACATAACACTACAAAGCTCTGAAAACTCTTACTTGATTTTCAGAAAGCTGGCATTGACACAAAACTTGGCACTCAAAGACAGTTCGCAGTGCAGTGCTGCAATGTCTACTGTTTCCTGCTTCTTCAGGACCCACCGGTTAAAGCTGCGTGGAACCTACATGAAATGCAATGTTTAGAGCATGTAGACAAGAAAGACAGTGACCACTGGGAAAAACCAGCATTTCTGTGGCCCATAATGAAATGTAGGGAACAAGCCATTGTGAAAGGTGTAGTCTGGGATGAAAAGTAGCATGATTTCAGAGTAAAGCCACTCACTTATATGGCCACAAGAAGATGAAACAGCTGCTGCACAATATGCTGCTTTCTTTCTCCCACGAACGGCCTGCTTTTCGGAGCTAGCAAGTTAGATGTTCCTGGCTTGGGCCACCTAGCGTAAATCACTATTTACAAGCATATATTAAAAATTGAAGATATTCGCCTCAGCAGCCATGCGTAGACTTTATGTAACATTTGTTCCTTGCTGTCTCTAAACGGCATTTGTGTGGAAAGAGAATCTGTTTCTCCAGCCTACCTTACCTGCTCTTCACAAATACTTACGACATTGTCAAATAACAGTGGGGATTTCAGCCACCACACGGAGGCACTTGCCTCCTCCTCACCAACAACATGGAGGAGGACCAACGCTTTGCAGGGCCCTTAACAGAAAGGGCATCACTGCCCTCCCCTGCATCTATAGTGGGTACACAGACTGCAGGCTCATGCTGTCTGTTAATGAATAAGCAGTGAGGTTGAAGATGGTCTGTTGGGAAACACAAATCCTTCTTGGGTAAACATGTACTTAGCTGAGTAAGAGAACAAGGAACTAAAAGACAAAGGCTGACAGGCTCTCAGAAGACAGCTGTGCATAGGTATGTGTACCCAGACGCAGACAGTGAGGCCCACTCTTATATGCCAAAAGGCCACTTGTGTCCACACAAATGCCATCTCCCTGTTAGTACTCATCTGCTTTCCCACATTTGTAGAATTTACTGCTCCGTAGCCCTTCAGCTCTTGATCAAAGTGAGGCAAATGCATGTTTATGTGCTTGTGTGACAAACTATTCAGTGTGAATTCTTGAGATTTGCCAAATAAAAAAGACTGGAAATCCTGCTGTGTGCCTGCTAAGTCCTTTCTTCCAGTTTTGCTTTCTAGCCCAGCAGTGTCTTTGGTTGCACAAACTCCCTGGCATTTTTTTTCAGGGCTCTCAGGAAGGCAGGCAAATTTCTGTGCAGCTCTCTGCAAGCAGATTTCTCTGCTTCTCTTGTTACCGCAAACTGGCAGATAAAACATTCTAAGACTCAATTTAAAGTTTTAGAAAGCAGGCATTCTTTATCGCAGCGCCGGGTGCACAGGGGATAGCTCCTCATATTGTGCACACTGAATGCTGCTGTCAAGCCTAATTTATACACAACAGGTATACATATTCTATGTAATTCCAAGAAAACATTAGCATATTCATTGCTTTTCTGATGATTCATTTACATATTATAATAAGCTTTTGGGCATGCGTAGTTGTGCCTTCTGGTGGTCCTCATTTTGAGTGAGGGTCGTTTCTTCCTCAATCTTCATCTTCTTCATCTGTCCTTTGGCTCACTTTTCACGTTGGCAAAATATTCTGTTTAATTGATCATTAAAACTAATGATCTCCCTGCTACCATCTGTTTGTCAGACAATGTCCATATTTATTGCATCCCTGTCTTAAGTCACCATGTTCTCAAGGCCACATACATCCTTCCTTATCTTACTAAGTCCTTGAAACCATTTGGGATGGTTACTAAAACAGCTACATTTCTTCTCTAAAAGAACATTCTCTACAGTTTAACCATTTATGGATTATATAAAGTCTGCTTCAGGTATGACTCTCAGGAATCCACTATTCTGTGAGCATGTTGTAGGACGCTGACAACATGAGCTGGGATCAAGGTACGTGCAAGAAAACTGGCTTTTAGAAAACCAGAGTATTCTAAGAAACTGACTGTAAAAAACCTTCACTGGAAATATTTATTGTGGAATAGAGCAGATGAATAGAAATTACATATGCACCGTATTTCCTACAAATTTTGCAAAAAGAAATAACTTCTCATGTATAGTCCTTTTCTTGGAGTTTTCTTAACACCTTTTTTTTTTGCTGGCTTTAGGCTAAAACACTCAAGTTACAAAGCTTTGTATTTCAAAGGCTGATATAAAGCCTTCAGAAGGCCACAAGCACGGCTGCATCTTTTCCAGCAGGCTTCACACACACTTCCTAATCTCTCTTAACAGCAGGAGAAGACTTTTTGCTCCACCTGTAGAGCACCTAGCAGAATCCAGCAGACTTGGGCTCTGAGGTACTGCTGAAACATCTTTTCCCTGTTGTGTATCGCTCAGCTGATCTCAAAGGAGCAACCCTTTCCCCCTGCCTGCAAAGGGTGTCATTTGGCTTAAGGTGCAGCAGCCCCAAAACAGTGAATGGGCTGCCTCCTTCCTGCACAGCTACAGGATTTGTAACCGCTCACAACAGACCAGGTACTTCATCCACTAGCAACAAAGGTCCACTGATTGCCACGAAGTGTCTCTGTGCATGAAATTTCCCTGTTGCCAGACTCCCCTGGTGCAAAGGACAACATCTAGCCCGTGATTCAGCGCAACCTCTTTTCCCAGTTCCTGATGTTTGAGGGTGAGATTTCACCTGAGCTGAACACATGCCGGTGTGGTGAGTTAGGCCACACGTTTTGTGTGGGTTGCATTCCTTAAACCACTCTTACTAGGCAAGGCAAGATGCAGGACTTAAGTGTTGAATGTCCCAGATAAGTCTAAGCACTTTGGAGCAATCAAAAAACCACAATTTTTCTGGAAAGGTCGCTGGGCTGCCTGAGATAGCCTGAAGCCTCCAAACAAGAATGTTCCTGAAGAACAGGTTGAGTCGAGTCACAGAGATACATCCTGCCTTTCTCCATCCACCTAAGTCATGACAATCCCAGCCACAAATACAGGTTGGGCAGGGAATGGCTTGAGAGCAGCCCTGAGGAGAAGGACTTGGGAGTGTTGGTGGATGAGAAGCTCAATGTGAATCAGCAATGTGCACTGGCAGCCCAGAAAGCCAACCGCATTCTGAGCTGCATCAAAAGGAGTGTGGCCAGCAGGTCGAGAGAGGTGATTCTGCCCCTCTGCTCTGCTCTCATGAGATCCCACCTGGAGTACTGTATCCAGCTCTGGAGTCCTCAGCACAAGAAGAACATGGACCTGTTGGAATGAGTCCAGAGGAGGGCCACGAAGATGATCAGGGGCTGGAGCACCTCTCCTATGAAGACAGGCTGTGAGAGTTGGGGTTGTTCAGCCTGGAGAAGGCTCCAGGGAGACCTTATAATGGCCTTCCAGTTCCTAAAGGGAAACTACAGGAGAGATGGGGAGGGACTCTATCAGGGAGTCTAGTGATAGGATGAGGGGAAATGGTTTTAAACAGAAAGAGGGGAGATTCATATTAGATATCAGAAAGAAATTCTTTAGCTTGAGGGTGGTGAGACACTGCAACAGGTTGTTCAGGGAAGCTGTGGATGCCCCATCCCTGGAGGTGTTCAAGGCCAGGCTGGATGGGGCTTTGAGCAACCTGGTTTAGTGGGAGGTGTCCCTGCCCATGGCAGAGGGGTTGGAACTCAATGATCTTTAAGGTACCTTCCAACGCGAACTATTCTATGATTGTATGATTCTATGTTGAACAGGATGCAATCATGAAATAACCCAGAGTTGTCTTCTCTTCCTTTTTTGGCTCTATATCATCATTAAGAGACTTGGAGAAATGCTCCTGCTACTGCTGAAATGTTTTACCATAGCTTATTCCACCCTGTACATCCTGGGGACAAGTAGACTCTTCTGTGGCCTGAAAAGTGTATTGTATTTCCCACCACCCCCTCCCCTCCCTTTTCATTAGTCAACACAACTATGCAAGAGTATCCCCCTCACTTGGTCTCATTTACTATCTAAACCAAGCTAAGACAGTTCTGACCTAGACTTTGTTCAAATCTCACTGGAGACCCGGAGACCCTTTCCCTGCTCATAGAGTCTTCACCCAGAAGAAGCAAGTCTACCCGTATCTCTACACCTCACATTCCACAGATAGATGGCAAATGATGGGAATCTAAGTTTGCTCATCCCTGCCAGAGATGACATCACCTGCAAGATAAGAGCTCCATACAAATGAATTCACATAGCCAAGTGGGTTAGATCCTCTACCTGGTATCTGGAAAGGATTTCTCTGTGTTATGCTATTATCTACCAATGATGGAGGATTATGCCTTGAACTGAGGCGCAATGGCTTTTCTTCAGCTCTGTAGGATGCAACTAGTTGCTCTCTCAGTCCTTCAGACTTTGGTGGGAGAGCTGTCTGTCTGCTCCAACCAAAGACCCGGCGTGGCAATGCCAGTGTTTGATGCCAGGACAAACACATTAAGGCAACCAGCTGCGAGCTGAGGCTTCGGAGGAGGCGAGCATGTGCCTCCTCTGGCCAGGAAGGACGGGCAAACGCCTGGGCCACCAACACCCAGGCTCCAAGAGTCACCCTTTCCCGCTGCAACACCCTCATCTAACCTGGACAAAAAGCAACAGCACCACAAGTCTTGTTCTGTTCTGCGTTACATCTAATGCAAATAACTGAAGTGCTCTGGTGAAGAAATTAGAAGAGAAGATGACCAGTTCTGTGTGTTTGCTAATAGTTTAAATTTTTACCATAATAAGAATATCCTGTTATTTCTGCAAATCTTTGTTTTAGTCCAAGCTAAATCTCAAATTTGATCATTTTTCTTTTTCCACTCTTATTTCTTAAAACAAATTGTTCCTGCTAGAAAACATCTGTGTTAATAAATAATTAACAGAGTAACAAAGATCTCAGTTTATAGACATAAAGAACTACTAGAATTCAAACAGAACTCACATTAACTGGCATTCCTGGTATAACTTCCAAAAATGTTAATGCCTCTATATCTTTAATCTGAACAACAAAAAAAAAATATATAAGTCAGGAGATTGCTATTGTAATTACTAGGATTCTACTTCAGTGTACAAAACCTGACATAGAAAAATTACCCCTACAGCAGCTAATTCCCCTTTGAGTTTAATTACAAAATTGTTTAATAATTTTCATACAAAATGTTTCTGTGCCGAAGTAATGATTATGGTGATGGCATTAATGCAATGACGGGGGAGCATACTGCCTGATTACTAAATTTTTAATAGTTTTGTTATAATTAATGGAGAAGAATTAAGGTTTCTAGCAGCTTAGATGGTTAGGAGCTTTTCTAACTCATCATTGGCTTCTGACACACCAGTCACGTGGATTCCTTTGAAGAGCAAGGAAATACATCTTTATACTGCAGTCGGTCATCATGATGGACAGACTTTATCTGGACTCAGTAAAGATGTCGTCTTGCTCCACAGCAACTTATCCGATATCTTCTCTGGCCATATCATTCTGCTTTTAGCTGCTTCATGATGTACCTCTGTGTGACTCAAGGTGACACTGTGAGGTGCTGTGCCACATACTACCCCAAGGTTAATATGACATCCTTCATATAATTTCCTAATGAATATTTTAAAAAGGAAATAATTGGTGTGAGACAGGGTAACAATCTCCTCTGTTCTGACTCCTGTGCCCTGGGTCTCAGCTGACAAGGGAGAGGTGTTGAAGGAATCTGCCTCTGAAAAAGCAAGGGCAGGTCTGAAAGTTTCCCAGCACATTTGGACAAGGAGCAACTGTAAAGTTTGTCACACATCATCCACCCCACCACCTCAGTTTGACCAAGTATCTTGACAGCTCCAGACAGGCCGTACAAAAAGGTCATAAACTTACTCTTGTGTGCCCTAATTTGATAGTGATGCAGTCATGTGCCACCCTTGATCCGGGGAGGGGGAGGGGAAGTAGTCTAATTCGGTCTCCAATTGAGTTGGTGGTCACGATCTCCCACTGCCACCTTTACCTTTCCCCCAGTTACTGCAAATTTTTATTGACTTTATGACTTATGCAGCAGCTGTCTGGTTTTCAGCTGGTTTTGGCACCTCCTGGGGTGGGATGTTCCTTATTATCACCCTTCTGTTCTTCTTCAAGAGTATATTAATTAGCCAGGCATTTATTGTTTATACTAAGTGCCTGGTATCACAGGGCCTTGTGACTTTTTCACAGCTCTTTATTCTTACCTAGTGAGAGATTCTACCTTCTAAAATATATTTTACCTTTTTAAAAGTACCTTCAACCTTCTTTAAGTATATCACTTCCACTTTGCAGTCATTACCCCTCGTTCAATCACTACATGCCCTTGTAAAAAGCCCCTCTCCAGCTTTCCTGTGGGCCCCCTTTAGGGACTGGAAGGCCATCATATGGTGTCCCTGGAGCCTTCTCTGGCCCAGGCTGAACAACCCCAACTCGCTCAGCCTGTCCTCAAAGGAGAGGTGCTCCAGCCCTCTGATAATCTTTGTGGCCCTCCTCTGGACCTTTTCCAACAGGTCCATGCCCTTCTTGTGCTGCGGACTCCAAAGCTGGATGCAGTACTCCAGGTGGGGTCTCAGGGTCCAAGAGCTTCCTCCTAGGACCTTCCCCATGGATCTCGCAGGGTCACTGCAGCTCAGGGTGTCATGGCAGGGAGACGGCAGGAAGCAAAGGGTGATGGCGTGGAGGGGAACCACCCGGGTGATCCTCCTGACAGCTGCTGGGGCAGGGACAGAGCTGCTGGCAGAAGCAAAACTCTGTGTTTTGGTGATGTGTCTTCCAAGGACAGGAGGAAACCCTGCCCTGCAGACCTCTGGGGGGACGCTGTGCTGTAAAGGGAGACCCAGCAGCAGCTGGGCCTGCGGTGAAACCCAGAGACACCACCCTGCAGACACAGGTCCGGTCAGGGCAGGAGGCCACGCTGGAAAAGCACTGGAGAGGTGGCTCTTCCCTTTCACTGATCTTTTTTTTAACCAATTTTAAACAGCATAATTCCTCCCACAAAAGCACGAAAAAGGAACCACGTCCTGCAGACACATGGAACTCTAGGAGGGTTTTGGTGATCTGTTTCTAAGCCTGGCGAAGACCCTTAGGCCAGCTCAGACATTATGCAGGAAGTGGAGGGAGCAGGTAGGGTGGATTGGGAAATTAGTTTTGTTTTTTTATTTTAAAGTGGATCTCATCAATCTTTATAAATAGCTAAAGGGTGGGCATCAAGAGGATGGAGCCAGACTCTTCCGTGGTGGCCAGCGACAGGAGGAGGGGTGGCGGGCACAAACTGCAAGACTGGAAATTCCAGCTGAACGTGAGGAACAACTCCTTTACCCTGAGGGTGGCAGAGGCTGCCCAGAGAGGCTGTGGGGCCTCCTTCCCTGGAGGTATTCAAAACCCGCCCGGATGCCACCCTCTGCGGCCTGCTGCAGGCGAACCCGCTTCTGCGGGGGGACCATCCCCTCACGCCCCTTCCAGCCCTGCCCTTCTGGGGGATTAGATCCAGCCTACGGCCTGGAACCCCCTTATGACGTCACAACCCGGGGCGGTACGGTATGGCACGGCCCCGAACGCGGGAAGGGCCGCTCCGCCCGCGCCAGTGCCGCTACGAGCGGCGCGCTCTTTGTGGGCTGCTCTGTCCTTGGGACGCGGGTAACGAAAGGTCGGGCAGATCACAGCACCCGGGCATCCCGCGAAGTAGGCTGGGCACCTGGGGGCGACCTGTACCCGCGCAAAAATTCCTCTCACACTGGCAGTGAGGACCCGGGCGTCACCCCGGGTCGTTATTTTCCTTACTCATAAGTTTAAGGCATGACAACGTAGCCTCCCCGCCGTTGGCACAACTCTGTGCGTTATTTCTCCGTATCAGGGTGAGCGGCTCCCCCTCAAGCCGCTCCGCGTGCACACGTTAGCTGACTGTTTCCCTCACCGTTCTGCCCGGACTCCTTCCACCTAACCGCCGCCGCGGGCCGAACCGGGCCGAGAAGTGCCGGGGTTTTATGTAAATGAGGTGGCCCGGGCACCGCTGGGGGTTGTGGGACGCCCGCCCCGCCCCGCCTCCGCGCGACGCTCTCGGGCGGGACCGGAGGCGGGGCCTGCCCGACTCCCCGAGGCGGGGCGAGAAGCGGAAGCGGTATGATGTCATCTCCGGGTCTTGCTGGCTGCGTCTTGTCGTTGGGCCCCGCGACAAGATGGCGGACATCTCTCTGGACGAGCTTATACGGAAACGCGGTGTGACGGTGAAAGGGAGGTAAGCGGCCGAGAAGGGCGGCACCCCGGGCCTAGCGGCCTCCGGTGGCTCCTCTGTTCTTCCTTCTGGTGGCTCCGCTCCGGAGGCGATGGGGCGCAACCTGCCTCAGCGCGGCCCGGCCCTGTTCCCTGCTTTCGCCTCCCCATTGGCTTAGGCCTTGCTGTGCGGGGCCGTGCCGCTGATGCAGATTGGTGCTGCTGGCTGTCGCTCAGAGGTGGGGCGGGGGTCTGTCCCACCATTTCTCCCTCCTTTCCTCCCATCACCCTTCCCCCCCCCCCCCCCCCNGCCCGGTGGGCTCTTGCCCTGGCAGGGCCGGCCCACCCATAGCCTCTCCCCGTACTCTTCTGGGTTTTCCCGAGATTCCTGGCATAGCCCATCGCCTCACCAGTGCCTCCGTCCTGCTTCTCCTTGTCGCTTAACCCAGTGGAGCTCCCTAAGCCGCGATCAGCAGGGCCTCGGCGCCCCCCCACCCCCGAGCACCCCCTCGGTATCTGTGAAGCCCAGGAGCTGCTGTTGGGCTGCAGCTCTCCGTCAGGCAGTACCCTGGGGGTAGCCGGTCCCCCCGCGTCTCCCAGGAGCTGCGCGTTGATGGGCGGCACGGTGCATTGTGGGATAACCGTGGGAGGTGTAGTTGTGCCACGGGGAGCCGTAACTGTAGCGAAGCGGATGGGGATCTGCACAGGCGAGGCTTCGGGCTGCAGTGGCTTCATCAACGTTGCTGCCCGGCCCTTGGAAACTGTAGTCTCTGTAGCGTAGTTAACGATACCCAGACAGATTGTTTGAAACGCTTATGCGGATGTGGAGTGTGTTACATATTAGCTACAAGATTAGACTCCCTCTTTGCACGGCAAATGTCTCCAGTGTAGGCTAGGCCATTTACTCTACTGCAGCTGCTGGCACTTCTTAGATGGTAGCTTTTTATCTTTCCCTTTGCTATAGTCTCTTGATGCTGTCTGTGGATGTCTCCCCATCTGCGTTATAGCTAATTGTATTCCCTCTTTTGTTGTTTTGTATATTTTTTTAATTCAGTGATCATTGGGGAATCTTAGGTTTTAACTCTGAAAGTCTACACTTGCACGTCCAGAGTTGTATTTTGAAAGTTATCTGCTAACGTATACATGCAGAACATTCAAACATATTTAATTCCTAGTCTAGACAAGGCCTTGGCTTTGCGCTTTCATTCATGTTGTTCTGCATATTTGGAACAGTCTTATGCTGCTTAGTATGCCAAGCACCTCCTTTCTCCTTTTTCAAATCCCTTCTTAACTCTCACTTCTTCCAGGAATTCTTCCTGCTTTTATTTGCTGAACAATAATCCTTCTGCAGCACTGTAAGAATTTTTGTGCCTTGCATTTCTCTTGTTTGTCACATTTAGCTCACTTTATAAGATTTCTGAGTTAGCTAACTTGACTTTGTGAAGGCTAGATAAGCTGAATAAACTTAAATTATTATATCTATGCTGTTCAGTAGTCTAGATGAAATAGCAGAAAAATCTTCACCTATAAAATGTACTAATCCACAAAATATTGAAACCAGAACATGGAGTTCTGGAAAGTTAATTACATGTTTGAGACTTCCCTTCTATTTCAGATGCTCTGGCACAAAATGCTAAAACAGTTAATAGTGTTACACAGTAAGCAATCCTCTACAGCAGGGAGTTGCTTATTGGGATAAACACAAGTCTTCAGAGACAGTGTAATCTTCAGTACAGAGTTTCCTAACCAATTTCATTAGTCCATGTCATCAATAGTTTTAACTAATTCTGGCTTAAGTGGTGATACAAATGTTTCTGGTTTTACTTTGACCTCTCTTATGCTCATCAAAAAGAGACGCTCATCAAGCCCTTGTGCAGCACCTTTCAACATAGCTAAATTAATGCTTTTTAAAATTGCAAGGTAAGTCTTGTTTTGTGGCTGCTGCTTTATGGGTACTGTTAGTCCTCTGTATTATTCTGGATATATTTTAATAAATGGTCTTAGTAATACTCCTGTTTCGTCTAGCTAGTGTGCTTTGGCTGTATGAGAGAGCAGCCATAAGATTCTTAGTTTGGTAACAAAATGGGACCCCAGTCCTACCTCTTCAGTTCTCTGGACACAAGAATGAAAGAGACAGAAGTGGAAGTTCAGTCTTTCATCTCTTTCTATAGAGATCTTTGCTGAAAGTACATGTGTGTAAATCATGTTAAAATTGTGGGTTTAGATCAGGAAACACTGATATAAAGCTGTAGGAAGAATGGCATCGTCATTTAAATGTGTGACATTAGCCTTTCGAGTATTCCAACAAATTATAGATACCTACTTTTAGACTTTATAATACTGGATGGTACATCGCAGAAACCAGCTGAACACTGTAACTCTCTAGCTTATTCTGAATTCTAAAAGCCACCAGCAAGAATATTTTTTTTTTTTTAGTACCTTAACTTTAAAATTTCTCTTACCACTTTGTCATCTTAAAAAAAACCAAACAATAAACACATACCAACCAGCAACAAACCCAATGGGGAAAAAAAGAAAACTTTAAATTATACTTAAAGGAGGAACTGTATTAAAAGATTAGACGAGCTGTTTCCTTTTAGGGGAGACTTTGAAAAAGTGAATCAGACTTGTAGCAAGAAGCTAGTTTCAGCATTCACTACATAATGGGCTGCTTCTCAGTAATAATTTTTTACGAGTACAAATGCTGTCATTTCTGTGGACTGTTATCTTTCTGTGCTCAGCATTGTGATGTTGATGTGCTTGAAAAATAAAGGCCATCGAGTGCAGCAGTTCGGTTAGTAGATTAAAGAAGGGACGGTGAAGTAATTTGAGTGTTAAATATTCTTGCTGGCAGTCAAGTTGTGGCTTTGAACTGAGATTGGTACTGGTGCTTGTACATCCTACAATCCAAGCCTCTACACTCCCACAATTCTGAACTTGCTGCCCAGAATTCTTGGAATCACATCTAGTTCTATGTTTCCTTTGTTTCAGGACGTATTATCGTATTCCAAAAGATGCTTCAGGTAGACCTGCTTAGTCCTAAAGCTAGAAATTCTGCTTGTGTTCCTCTTTGTCTTCAAAGGTTTCCCCGAAGTACCTAAGTTGTTGATGAATTTTCTTTAAATGTAGTATGCACTTAGCACAGCTGAAGTCAGACCCTTTACTTAAATTTGTAAATATGAGCTTAAGGATGGATTTTGGAAATCGATTACTTAGCTGTTTATGTAGAGAGTAAAATCCAGCATAAGACAGCTTAGGAGCTCTACTGTTGTGTTTGGACATCTAACCTGAATGGATTTCTGTGCAGTAATAATGAGCTTTTGTTTGCAGCAACACAAATACTTTTATTGATACTGTATCACATCTTAGAATGTCTGAAACTTTCTTTTCCGCCCCTCCAGGCTTAACACAAGGCCAGTGTTTGGAGGTGTAAGATCTCGCATTGGGGTCCAGCAAAATATTCTAAACCGATCATCACCAACTGTTGGCTTCCAGCGGACATTTGATGCTCGACAGAAGATTGGACTCACGGATGCCCGACACAAACTGGGGGTTAAAGATGCTCGTGAAAAACTCGTTCAAAAGGACGCTCGGTTCAAAATCAAAGGGAAGGTACAAGATGCTCGAGAGATGTTGAATTCCCGTAAACAGCAAAATGTTGCTGCTGAAAAGGTGACCAAAGTGGTGGATGCCAGAGAGAAGATCAGCTTAAAAAGGAGTGCTCCAGCTACTATCAGCCCAACTATGGGAACAGTAAATCCAGCCGTGAAAATCACCAAAACTATCCAAGTAGGTGAAGCAAGTCACCTCTGAGCCCCTCAGTTATTCTACAGCAGTCCAGTAGAAATGATAATAGATGAATGTGTTCACATGTTTACAATGGAAGTGATGGCGATGCAGTTCAGTCCAGCCTGTAGGGCGGGATTCAGAGCCTTTTGGGTGTCCTTCTGGCTGCTTGGGGCTTTTTGTAGAATCCCAGCTTTCATTTAAATTTTAATTTGAATTTTGGGCCCAATAAAGACTAAAGCAGCACTCCTGTCAGCATTGAAGCAGTTGTCTTGAATGGTTGAGTAGTCTCTTTCCCAAAGAAAGTCCCATTCCAAAGAAAATATATGGATTTTTTTTTTCATTTTTATTCTACCCCTCTTTGCAAGTCTGATGTGGGTTGTCCTGATAGCTGTATATTCTAAACTGTTATCCCACTATGAGGATAAACCAGTTATGTTTGTGTCGAAGAAGATCTAAAATTCAATTAACCCTTCTACGGTTCCTCTATTTCTACTTGTCTGGCTTTCAGGAAAGCCCTGGCTTCCAGGGAGTTGCCTTGATTACACGATTCGTTACTGCTGAGGCTCAAGGTTTATTTCAATTGCAGTATAATCAGTTGATCACCCTAACCTGGTCGTTTCCTTTGACAGTTTTCTGATTTCACTTTCCTGTGTGCCCAGTACCTTGATTCTTAGTAGACTTGTCTAAGAAACAGCTACTATTGAACTATGAGTGTGTTAGGTATAGTGGGAAGAATGATCAGTTTCCAGATTGATTGGGTTGTTGTTTGAGGAGTGGTTTTGTTCCTCATCTTTACAAGCAGATAACTGAAGTTCCTAGCCTACCTCTTTCATTTTCCTCCTCCCAAAGATCAAGTGTGCTTACATATATCCAGAAAATCTCGTACTCTCATCAGCTTGAAAGCATAGATGAGTCTGCTTTTGGTTCACCTGGGGTTTTTGCTCAAGAGCATCAAGCATATTTCTTCTTTAAATTAGCCTAGGAAATTTCCTATTACTTGGCAGGTTTCCTGCCAGGCTGACCTAAGAAAGAGAAAGGACTCTTGTGGCAGTAAGAAGGGCTAATCACAGAGCAATAGAGCAGTCTGTTCAGTAGTCTTTAATTAGTAGGGTAATTAGTACTCCTGCTGTCCTTCTAAGCCAAATCACCACCATCAGCCATTAGGAATTGAATATTTTCTACAAAGTTTGTAGGAGTTAAAATAGTTTCCAGAGACTTAGTACAGTGGCAATTTGCTCTGACCTGATTATTATTTTTTTGCAGTATGACTTGGTTTGACCTATAGTACTTTCTGTTTGTTAGACAACATAGTGCAAGGAAAAATATTGTAGAATATAACGGTGATTAAGATTGTAGGCAAAACTGTGCACATGAGCAATTATCTAATAATTTTTTAAAGATCTGTACCAAAATTCCAAATTGGCCATGGTCCTCCTCTCTTCCCAAATGCGGGAGCAGAATCAAACTAAAGGATCTTGATCTGAGATGTAGCGCATATCTCCAGTGTCTGGTACTGTGGTCTTGTTTCGTATAATGGAAGAGAAAAAAAGTCTTTGAAACCTAAAGAACTTCCATAGCTCTGCTGGTGTTTCTGTAGGACAGGTACTCTTGTATCTGAATTGATTAGCAAATTGAAACGTGAGGGTGCTGTGGTGTAAGTTACAATTTGGAGTGAATGCAAATCTGAAGATTTTACTGCCTGTATGGAATATTTTTATAAGACGACGAATTCTTTTGTGTAACGGACAGCTTCCAGCTTTCTCAAAAACCAAAGGGCATATTTGATGGAGTTGCTGCTTGATTTCAGTTGTTGATTAGCACAGCTGAGTTCCTTGATGACTGCTGCTGTGGTTTCCCTGTTTCACAGGATAACAGTGCAGAAGGGTCAGCTACACTACCTAACCCATGCACCACTTATTCCACTGCACCTTATTTCAGCTTTTTTGTGAAGGGACCGTGTATATTTCTGCTTTGAAATGAAACTGAACTAAATTGTGATGTGACCCATTTCCATCAAACTTGACAAGCTGGGAATCTGGTTCCCTGTGAATTAAAGAATAAGGCTAGGTATGGCTTGAAGGTTTGCTTACCTAAGTATGAGTTAGCAAATATAACTTTGCTGACCACAAACAGGGGCCTACACCCCTGCAGAGCTACGATAAGTAACAAGACAGGAAGGCACCTACGTAGATAGCAATTGTGAGGCCAGCACAATATTATCTTATCTCTGACAAATGGGGGGCTCTAAGAGGGAGGTAGCATATGGTAATGAATTACTGGAAACTAATGAATATGTTAAAACTCCTTGCATGAATATGTATGTGTGGTGTGCATATATGTTGTTAGACTGACTCTGTCTGACACGCACATTTGGAGGAGCTATCCCCTGTGCGTCCAGCGCTGCAATAAAGGATACCTGCTTAATAGTCATCCCGACTATTGAGTCCTGATTTCGTCTTTCACGGCATCACCTGTAACATGAAAGAAGAGGGGCTTACTGGCTGATTTACCCTGTTCATGGTTTCATGCTGGCAGAAATGCAGTTAGTGCTGGCAGGGGCTGGAGTTAAGTACCCTTCCCGCTAATCTTGGACTAAAACTCAAGTAATTTGAATCAGTTTCTCTGCGTGGCCTTAAGTTTTAATTTCTTTGCTTAAGTGAGGCCATCTCATGTGTAACATGTTACAGGAAACATAGATGTTCTTTCATAGCATATTGTTATGTTAACATGTTATATAACATGTTTCAAGAGCAGGAGAGAGAGTTTCCTTTAAGTGGTCTCGGCGTATCAACAGCTCCAGTCTTCTGAAATGGGAATCTGGTGGACTAGCATTTAATGCTTTGGTTTCTTCCCTCGCATTGTAGCAGAAGGCTCCCATTCCTGGACACTCTCATCCAGCGGGAATGAGGATCAACGTCGTGAACAACCATACACACAAACAGGTGGGAGCCCGCTCTGTGTTCTTTGTTACCTTTAGCGGGGGAAGGAGGATGTCAATAAAGATTGGCAGGTGCAAAGAAAAGTTCAAGTAGGAAAGAAAAGACGAGTGTTTGGAAGTTCTCTAACAGCTTAGCTCCCTGTTCTCATGTGGTTGAGTTACTTTCATGGTAATTTTCATTTAGACTAATTGATCTTGATTCCTTGTGTGTTACATGAATGGGATAGGCATTCTCAGTTTTTATCTGTCTGCGTTAATGTTTTTTTTCTAGAGACTGTGACCTTTAGCTCTGATGTCTTTCTGTAAATTTCTGAGTGACACCACATCAGATCAAGTTGTTGGTTGTTTTGATTCACCATCCTGCCAGCCTCTTCAGAGAATGGATATGATTGTACATGGTCAAATATTCTACAGTGAGGTGGGAGAGGGTATAACCTTCTTGTGAAATCCCAGCTGGGGGTCCCTGCTGGGAACCTGGTAGTGAATGATGTTAACAGGTATTCTGATGTACTATCAAAGTTGCCATATCCCTTATCAAGCAGACTTTGAGGAAAAACCTAAAACTGTGCTTTCTCTTCTGGGATCAATTTTAAAGGCCTTTGTCGCAGCCCCCAGCCATTCAGCCACCTTATCACTTTGAGTGCTTTCAGAGAGGAATTACAGGTTTTTTATTACTGTATTTTGTATGTGTATACATAAAGTATTACATGAAATATTGGAAAACTGACATTCACAACATCATTTCCTGGGGTGGTTTTTTTTTGGCCTTGATTATGGTAACTTTAGCTATTTGTGTATGTTACCTCTACATTGACCTGCTGTCCTCACCTATCCCAGATGATATAACTTAAGGAAGTGTCTTCATTATTCTGACCTCATCACTATAAGATTTGAATCCGTTTCATTTGTCTCAAACTCAAGTCCATTGTTCTGATGGCTAGTGTTTTTCCCAGTTCTTTTCTTCTCTGCACAATTCTCCTGTTCTACTATCCCTTTTGGGTTTTTTCCTTCATGGCATTTCTGTGACTGGAACAACTTTCTTGCTTGTAGACCAGAATCTTGTTGACTACAAGAACCTACCTTTTTTTCAAGTTCTCATTGCTATTCCCTCTATTTTTCTTCGCCTTTCTACTGAATTCACGGGAAGATACTCTGAGTTGTGATTTATGTTCTGGGCAGTGCTGTTTGTGTATAGGCTTTTTCTTAATGTTATTTAGAGACTATGAGACAATATTTGTGTAGGAGTTCGCCTCAGTATTTTAAGGTAGGACTATGAGTGTTAAGTTGAACTAGGAAATTAATTATTCATTCAGTAAACTTCCTAGTGCAGTGTTTTCTAGTGCCAGACGAGCATGTGCTGTGCTGAGGAAAGCAGGCTATTCAGAAGGAATGTCTGGATTGGATGTATTTGGCAGGCATCTGCTTTTTTAATTATTGTTTTTTAATTATTATATGCACAGGCTTCAACTTTAAAGGTAGCAGAGTGCTAAAAAGTAAAACAATGAGGCTTTATTCCATTAATGTGGTTTCTTCAGCCCTGATGAGGTCTAGGGGTTAGAGAAATCTGTATGTTGTTTCAGTACACCTAGGGAAACAGCTTTGCTGTGGCATTTTTCGAAAAGAAGTTTGATAGTTTATACACATATGTTTTGAAATGGATTTGCATATCTTCAGCTTTGTGTCCCCAGGCTGCAGGGACCAGGAGTAAAGTCCAATGTAGTCATGTTGCATTACCTGAAGGAGGCTGAAGGCAGGGGAAAAGTACTTATTTTAGTTTGGAAATTATGTCTAGATTAAATTCACCTGCTTGTAAACTATCACCTTGCTTCTCTTCAGGGTCTGTATGACGTGGAAGATGATGATGAAAGTGTCTCTCCCCTTACTAGCAAACAGATGAAAATCACCACCACAAACAGTTTCCTGCACAACGCGGTAAGGGATTATCTGAACAGTCCCCACCACGCCATGCTCACATTGGGTGGACACACAGGCTGCGGCTTTACAGGGCTTATATTCTTTTAAAGTATGTAAACGATGCTTTCTCCTGAAATGTTTGCTCTTCACCCCACCCTTCCCTTTGTGCCAGTGCTTCTAGTGTTCTTTTGGGGACAGAGTCCCTTTTAGGCTAACTGTGGTTTTGTAGGCCTTTTTGCTGGCAGAATGTGTGCTTTCTCCCTTGCTGGCAGGTTGCTGCATGTTGGCTCTTAACTTTCTTCTTAGGCAAGTGCTTTGAACCTATCTTGTTACTGTTTGAGCAGGCGAGCAAGGGAAGCTTTCTGCTGCTTCTAGAGGCTGGACATCAAAGCAGGAAATGTCTTGCTATGCAAAATCTTAGCTGGCAGCTTGTTGGGGAATATTGATGCTCTGGAGAAGATGAAATTTCCACACAGACAAATGTGAGGTCCTGCTTTTGGGATGGGATAACCTTCTGCGTCTTAAGTGAAGAACTGACTGGCTAGGGAGCAGCTTTGTAGGAAAGACTGTGGGAGTCCTACTGGGTGATGTGCTAAGAATGAGTTAGCAGTGCATCCTTGCAGCAATGAGGGCCAACTGTAGATTGTGTATTAGTAGGATCATAGCTAGCAAATAAAGGAAGATAATTATTGCTATCTGTTCGGCATCTTGAGAATGCACCTGTACTACTGTGCCTATTTTTGGGCTCTGTGATACAAGACAGACACACACAGACTGGAACTAATACAACAGGGTGGTCAGGGTGCTGAGGAGAGTGTGAGAGAGCAATGTCTCTTAAGGCTGAGAAGAGAAGGCTGTAGTGAGATCTGTCTACACATTCACTGCCTAGTGCATGGTCATGGAAAAGGCAAAACCCAGGTCCTTTTCAGGAGTGAACAGGGAGAAGATGAACTAACAAATGTGTTGCAGCAAAAGAAACTCTTATTAGATATGGGAGGGAGAGTTGTGCAATTCTCAAGGTATTAGTCAGCCTCTGGCACAGGGACCCAGAGAGGTTGTGAGATTTCCATTCTCAGAGGTGTTAAAACTCCAGAGTTAAACTGGATGAGGCTGTGAGCCAACCTGATGTGTCTTTGAAGTTAGCCCCGTTTCAGACATTGTTACCAAAGCCTATCCTCAAAATCATTAGTAGTGACTAATGTTGAGAGACCATGTGTACATACTCACAAATAAGGAGGGTTCTATCCTTGAGTCTGTCAAGGATGATTAGTGAAAGAACTCCTAATCAAGGAAAGCAAGTATTGTTAACGTTCTTGAGGCGGAGCATCCTGGGACACATGAACATACGGATCTTGAGAATGCTACTAATCAACGTGTTTTGGAGAGTTTAGCCAACTTGTCAAGATAATGAAGCTTTAGAGTCTCCTAAGATGAATTACCTTCATTATTATACTAAAAATTATGCTGACAAATAAAGATGACCCTAGCCCAGATGAAGACCATTCCCCTGAGCATGTGTGTTAACTGTAGCTTGATTGTGCAACCATATGTAAATTGCTAACCAATCAAATATGGGCAGGAGGTACTAATATGGTAATGATGTTGTAAAATGTGTATATGAACCATGTGGAAAGTCACGTTTAGAGTGCTTGATTTGTGGGAAACCACTGAGCACCCAGCATTGTGCAACTCTGAAATAAATAATCAATGTCTCATCCTGGTGTGTAAGATTGGCTGTTGCACACTGGGTAATGAATCCTATTTTTTGGAAAACAACATGAGGGCTGGACATGAGTTTGTCCTAAACTATTCTGTGGTTCTAAGAAAGCAAATTAATGTGGTTTTGCCATCACCCAGGCAGTTTAGTGCAATGATTATCCCATGTTTTTTCTTATGTGGGTGTTCAGAATAGAGTTCCTCGCCACTTATGATCCTTAAAATCAGCCTTATGGTTTTTTGCAGGAGTAAATGTGTTATCTCAGGTGTTCACAGCAGCTGCCAAGCACATGTTTTTTTCTGGGTTTAAACTCCCCAGGTCGTTCCAAGTAGGAAGGTATACTTTGTAAAGTACTTGAAAATCTTTGGATGACAGGAACTTTCCAAATTCAAATCGCACTGGTAAAATTGATTTAAGGAGAATATGAAACTAAAAACTGCTCATTAGTGAGGGAAGTGCTCTTTTGGGATAAGCATGCCTGGAGACTTCAGTTGATTTTTGTCTCAAAGCTGAGAGTTTCTAGCACTGTAGTGGTTTTGACACCAGGAGGGACATGCAATTCTTAGTGCATGCTATTAATGCTCTCCTGCTGTTGGTGCTTGAAGAGAAGGGATTACTTTTGTAGCCTGCAGTTCTCAGAGATACTTTATTCTTTTTCTTTCTTTCTGTAGACTGGGCTGAGTGGCAATAAATTCTCCCTGGCCAAGACTGTTCCCCTGACTAAAGTGGTACAGAATGATACGTACACAGCTCCACCGGCACCTCCCTCTCCTATGCGGACGAAGGCCTTGACAAACATGTCCCGGACCTTAGTGACAAAGGAGGAGCCTTCAAAAGAACCAGCACCTGTTGAGGTGAGATCAGGGAAGTGGGAGATGCTTTTTATAGAATCTCTGAAAACATCTGAAATTTGCTGTTCCATCAGTTACGCAAGCAGCTCATTTCTGCCTGCCTTCTACCATTATTTTTGGAATTCTTTCGAGCTTATTCTGGATAACTGCAGCCCATGTCCCAAGAACTTGAAACCTGCCTAAACATCCTTTTCTTCAGCATTTGAGAGACTGGGAGTTCTCAGTTAGTGCATCTTGCTTCTCTTAACTTTTTTATCTAGCATGGGAGTACATGGTCCTGGAGGAATCCATGTTAGAGGGAGGTAGCAGTTGTTGATTTGACACTCCTTGGAGGCTTCTATGTCTCTAGGAATAGTGTTTTAGCACTACTAGTTACAGTGTCTTCTGCCCACTCGTGTTAGCAAGGAGAAAAACAGGGTTCTTCCCAATACAGCTTCTTGCTGTCCACACAAGACCTCCTGGGCAATTTATAGACACCGGGCCTGGAATTGCTTTGCCAAACTGCCTGGTATTGGGTACAGGTAACCCACCAGGCATGTTGAGTTCAGAATGATTTTGAGGGGCTCATGCCATGTTTTTGGGGTTTGCTGACTGGTGGAGGGTGCAGCAGAGAAGCACTTAAGTGTGGGCATGATCAGAGAGCACTGTGTATGTGTGCAGAGTGAGTTAGTGTTATACTTGGGAATGAAAGAGAAAAGTTACTTCAGAGACAAATTAACATGGAAAAGGGGCTCCTTTTCACCATCAGATGAGCTGGGCTTTTGTAAGCATTGATATTTCTCGTTACTAGCTGTAGCTCTCGCCTTTGTGTGTGTGTGTACAGGCTTTTCCAGACATCCCTTTAGTGGCTTTTTCTTTTTTTAATGCTTTCTCTGCTGTGGTGTCTTGCTTGCTGCTTTTCTGACCTTTTTTATATGATGCATTTGTTTGTGTTGGCAGCTGGCGTTCAGTCCTTTGGAAGGCACAAAGATGACCGTAAACAATCTGCATCCTCGAGTCACAGAGGAAGACATTGTTGTGAGTGTTATTTACTACCAAACTGTGGATGAGTGTCGCTTCCTTCCCTTAACCTACCTCTTTTGATAAGTTACGTGATCTATGGTGAATGCAATGAAGAGGACTATGATGTGGGTTTGCTTTCCTTGCAAAAGCTTTGAAAGTTCCTGATTATTTTTTTTCTGTCACTTTGGTTTTTGTTCAATTATTTTAAAAAGTGTGTGCTTAAGAAGTTGGTACAAAACAGTGTTTCTAGGGTGTACTGAAGTACCTGGCATCACTTAGAAGAGTTCGTGCCAAATCGTGCTTGGTGTTGTCCTCTAATCCAAATCATCTAGGCGTTTGCATTCTCAGCAGGCTGAGAACAAGCCTGGTCTTCATGTGTGACAAACAGTATAGAGTACTGGCCTTGAACTTCTCTGCTTGTGTGGGCAGCTGTATGGAGTTTTGTGCAACCTAAGTGTATTACTAATGCAGAGTACTCGTACTATAGCAAACACAAAATACGACAAGTGGCAAGATTTTTTGTATTTACTAAGCAGGATGGGGTGGTTCAATTAGGAAGCTAAGCCTTTCTCGCTCAGTGTCTTTGGCTGAAGCGGTACCTTTGATGTGACCATGGTCGTGACTAACTCTCTGCCCTCAGGAGTTATTCTGTGTGTGTGGTGCTCTGAAGCGAGCCCGGCTGGTGCATCCTGGAGTGGCTGAGGTAGTGTTTGTGAAGAAAGAAGATGCTATCACAGCATATAAGAAATACAACAACAGGTGCTTAGATGGTAAGTTTGAGGCCGGAGTTGCATTTAGGATAGATAAACCAACAGAGACTTTTCTACCTCAGCAGAGAGTTTAAAAGCATCTCAGGTGCTCATATGCTACCAGGAGAGAGGAAATACCAGAAAATAATTTCAAGAGCTAGACAGTGCAATAGGCTGCCGTGTAACTAGCTGAATATATGAACAGTTTATTTAAGGGAAGTTCAAAGAAATGCTTTCCTAGAAATAGAATGCTCAAAGCTAGAGGTAGAGTCCTGGTGATTCCTCTGATCTAACTTCCAGATTAAATTTCTTTTGTTTCTAATCCAGTGCTGAGAGCTAGATAGTCCTTTAGGAAGACTTTACCTGCTTACAGAATAGCTGTTTGCAAAGTACAAGTAAAGCTAACATTTGCAAAACTCTCAAGCTGTAGTCAGAGGCATTTTGAATCAGACGTGTAAAACAGTTAATATCAGCTTCTCCATAAACTTTGAACAATTCAATTGTTAATCTGGGTCCACCTGCAATGTTGTCACAGGCTGAAATTAGCTGTTAATTTTTAGCTGGAAATAGATGCTTTTTCTTTCTCTAGATGGGCGACATGTTACAAATGTCAGATGAGGAGCAGACAGCTGGGAACGGGAGATTGTTTTCTGTCTATACTAGGATTTTTGTACCTATATGTAATTTCTTCATTAGTGTGAGTCCTCATATGGTACTGAGTATTTCAGTGGCTCTTCTGTTGCTGTGATTTTTGCAACAAAAGATGTATCAGCTGATCTCTGTCATGTTTCCCCGGCACGTGGGACTCATTTGCACTGATGTGTGGTATTTGTGGGGTCTTGCCTTACCACGATTCTGATGTAAGGACTTCTTTATTGTGTTTGTTTAGGTCAACCAATGAAATGCAATCTTCATATGAATGGGAATGTCATCACCTCAGACCAGCCTATATTGCTGTAAGTCTCCTTTGGGGGGAAAAGAAACAAATACGTTTGCAGGTTCTGTTTTGAGGAGAACCTGAGGGGAGGAAAACTGTCGGCAAACTATTGTCCCATGATTATTCTCTTCTCCCTCTCTGTGGTGCTCTGTGTTAAGCTGAGTGCAATATAGCTTGACTCCATAGTGTTCCTGGCCCTGAAGCTAGAAACGAGTCTGAGGCAAGGAAGTTTTCTTGGGAAGTCTTGGGAATTAAGACTTCTAATATTGGCGGGGGGCAACTGCAAGAACAGTAAATACAGACATAGTCTTAAATTTTATTTCATAATGAGAGGTTAAATACTGCTGCTCTTTTT
>VXAK01015914.1:27906-45298 GCA_013399435.1 Arenaria interpres
CCAGCCGATTGAGTGATACCCCTTCAGTGAAGAAGGAAGGGGAGCCACGCCGGGCAAGTGCAAGCGCCTCCTCGAATCCCCCAGCTGAGGTGGACCCTGACACTATCTTGAAGGCACTCTTCAAATCCTCAGGGGTCTCTGCCTCTGTGCAGCCTACAGAATTCAAAATTAAACTCTGAGAAGGGAAAGCAAGCAGTGGACTGGAAAACTCAATTTAAGTTGGGGAATGAGAAAAGTGCAGGGGTGCAGATGTTATTTGCATTTGCCTGCCTTGAAATCTTTTGTTTTCTATGATCGCTACCTTACTGTACAATAGTGTTTCCTCTTGTGTGTGTACTTTCTGTTTTCATAGTTGGAGTTTTCTTCCATGATTTTTTTTTTTTTCCAAAAGAGTAACCTCCCTCTTCTGCCAGTAATGTATTACCAAGCATATTACCATGTAACTCCCTCCTTTATTCCAAACCCCCTAGTGGCCATTAAAAGTGCACATAGACTTTGAGGGAAGGAGTGGTGATCTCCTCCTCATTTCTTCTTCTGACCTTTGACTTAAAGGTGCATCCCCTTGATTATCAACAGGCAAGAACACCGCATTGTTTCTGAAATTGCTGCGCTGGGTACAAAGTCAGCTGTGGCTCCATACAGGAAGCACCATCTTGCATCTGTGACTTCGATGCATTTGGTGGCACGCTGGTTTGTTCTGGTTGTTGGATGTTTTTCTGCTCAGCAGCTGTGACACTGAGAAGAAGCGTGGAAAAACTGAGCTTCCCACTGTGTGTACCAGCCAATGGAGGCATCAGGCAGGAAGAGCGTATGCATGAGCGCACCATCCATTGTGCTATGGCAGGGATGCTTTAGCTCTGGTAATGCAGGGAGGTGTGGGGGGGAAGTCTCTGGCATTTGTACAATGGATATATTAGCCCTGTAGGGTCAGGCTCAGTTGTTCTTGTCTCTCTGGACTGAAAAATGCTCAGAGCTAGAGGAAATCCAAGTGTTTCACTCCCATTAAACTCTATTGCATCCTCCAGCTGATGCAGGGACTTTTTTTTTTTTTTCTTTCCTTCTAACTTACCCAGTCTCCTATAAAAAGGAAGGAGCTGGAGCCTTTTTCAGATACTAATATGTAGGAAGCAGTCTTTTCTTGCTCCCGAGAACTCACTTCTTTGAGAGATGTCATTTGGGCAATGTTTAGCCGCTGTATGGGCATGCTGCTCTCATGCGTGGGTTTGGAGGGTGATTTCTGCACTTCATGGCTTCAGGGGGAGGGTTGGAGGGGAGAGCAGTTAGTATTCTGTGAGGAACACATAGGAGAGGAATGTTAAGCAAGTCCTATGCAGAAGCAGCAAGGATGTACCTCGGGCCAGTGAGCATCTGTGACGAGCCACAGGCCACTAGGTGGCACCTCCAACAGCTCCTTTGTTAGTACAGCGTTATTGCCATGGATGTTAAGTCCCTGTAGCTCCGTTTGTTTGTGTTTGTTCAAATCGTAGTATAAGAGAGGAAAGCTAAGAGCCACTTCCAGAATCTGGTTAGGGTTTGAACTTGATCTTTCTAGTTAAGAGACTGACCTAATCCATTCTGTTCGGCTCCGCTGAACTTAAATGAACTCTGTAACCATTGTAGGTCCAGATTCCGTTTCTTGGTCGCCCCCATGTTTCTTTTGCTTTCTCGTTCTGTATTAACTCTTTGCTCTATCTAGCTCGTGAAAACCATTCCTCTAGCTCACCGTATCCCTTTTAGCCATGGAAATAGCAGGACTTGGCAGGACTTGTTTTTCTGGAGTACTCTCTTTGGTTTGGAAGCCAACGACACCATTATTGGTAGGGTGCTTCATGTGAACAGCAGATGTTTATATGGGAGGGGACCTAAGACAGCTATTGTTCTCCTTTTTTAGATTGCCCATCAAACACTTGTGTTTTAATAAAAAAAAAAAAATTGGGGGAGGGGGAGGAAACATTAGGGGTTGGAGAAGATAATGTATTATCTGTTTCTGAATAAACGTTTGTTATACAGAGAGTGGATTCTACGCCTTTTTAGATGCTGTGAAGCAACTAAAGATAGGTGGAGTTGTTCCAACATTGAATCAAGTGTGCTTTTAGAAGAATATAGCAACTTCAGAGCTGATACTGTGATGACGAGCAAGAGAGAATTGGATGAGAGAATTGATACCCCTAAACCTTTTAATCTTAACCATCAAAATTAGCGGATTGTTGCTACTAAGTGGGAGCAGTTTGTGTCTCCGCCAAGTTCCAGTTCTGTTGTCAAGGAAAAGAAAGAACAGCCTTTGTTATTGACAGCTTAGAATTTTAAAAGTAATCTTATTTAAAAAAAAAAACAACAACAAAACAACAAAACAAACTGCTGTGAAATCAGGGTACCTGTTCTAGGTGAAGGATGGTACTTTCATTATCAACTAGGTAGAAGGCTGTGGAAATGGGACGGTGTGTGTATTGTGAGCGCATATCTTGTCTCTTCTGAAAGAATGGAGAGATTCAAGCATTTTTATTTTATTAATAGAATCATGTCCGTTCCAAAAGCCAAATAGCAAGATGCACTTTATGACTTGCTGTTAAACTGTGCATTGTGTTTAGGTTATCTGTGAGAAATTACCATGACATTAGCACACTTCTTGGAAGAACTACTGCTCAGGTCTCCAGGTCTGTGATCTATGGCAGTATTTTTTTTATTTTGAAATTGGTGAAGTTGATGACTGTCTGAACACCCCATGATTGGTCTTACATCAGTGTCTTGGTGTACGTTGCTCTTCTTGTTCTCAGTCAGCTCTCTAAAGTTACCTTGGTCTTCTCATACCTCATGGCATGGCTGCACTTGTTGGGCACTGCAAGAAGAGTGTCCAGTTTTTCCCAGTCCTTTCCAAGTAGCTGACCTCAGAGCTCTTTGGTTTCTTCTGGCTGCCCTACAGTTGTCACGTTCATCTCATGTGCGCTCCACTGAGCTCCACCTACCACCTTCCAACCTCACATCTGTGCACATCTGCCCTTAAGTAGCATGGTTATATTTATTTTTTTTTTGTCCAGTTTGTGGTTTGGGGTTTTTTTTGTGTGTTTTTTGTTTGTTGTTTTTTTTTTCTTTTTCCCTGGGCTGTTAAGACTATCAACACCGATTGCTTGCACTGATTCAATGCGGCTGGCTGAGACAGGTGGTAGGTAGTTTGTAATAGTGTTTCTCTCTTCCTTCCTTTTTTTTTTTTCCAAAACATGCATTTTAAATAGTTCCTTTTTTTTTTTTTTTTTTTTTTTTTTTTTTTTTTTTTTAAAAATGTGCTGACTTCTGAAGCGATGCCACAGTTTGCAAGTNTTTAAAAATGTGCTGACTTCTGAAGCGATGCCACAGTTTGCAAGTTTGCCTGGTCTATTTTCATGGCTTTTGCATGTACCATTTCTTCGGATAACATTGATCAACTTGGATATTTGTCTGGGGAGTCAGCTCCCCATGTTGTTCCTTACTTTCTCCAATCTTTTTTTTACCTCATACATATGTCCTGCTTCAAAAATCTTTATTTTGGGGTGGTCCTATCTTCCATTCAGTCATAACCTTTACAGAGGAACTCGTATTTATCTCTCTTTTTTTTCCCCATTTTTCTTGATTAACAAGAATCTCTCAAAGACAACCCTAACAACAGCTGTTTTTAATGTCTTTATATATCGTAAGAGAAGAAATGAATCTTGATTTGCCTCTCTAGGATTAAGCACGCTGCCCGAGTTTTATGCTGTTCAGGTCTTTATTTTTCAGAACTGTTAAACGACACGATGGTGCGCAATAAGATTTCTTACCGAGTGTGCTCTGGATGAGGAAATAATTTTGTTACACTCAACCATGGGCGGCGGCGGGTCCCTCAGCGCCGGCCTGCGCTGCCTGCACGGAGGGAGCCGCCGCCATTAGCGGCCGGGAACTACAACTCCCGGCAGCCCCCGCGCCCCGCCACTTCCCGCCGAGCTAAGATGGCGGCCGCCAAGGAGCGTGTGGTTGGAGCGGCGCCGGCGGGTTACACGGGTGAGGAGGGGACGCGGGGCAGCGGGGAGGGACCGGGGCGGCAGCGGGGTCTTTAACCGGGTGCATCCACCCCGCAGCTCTGGCGGTGAAGTTCGGGGAGAGGCAGCGCTCGCCGCATTACCTGTTGGTGAAGGAGCACCAGGTGCGGGAAGGGGCCGGCAGCACGCACCCGGCTCGCCGCACCCTCTTCGTTCTCAACGTCCCCCCGTACTGCAGCCCGGTGAGTGGGGCCGGGGCGGCCCGTGGAGGGATGTGTGTGTGTGGGTCTTACCGGCGCGGGTTGGGGGGGCTGGAGGCCGAAGACATCGCCACAGGAGCGTGGGGCTGTGGGCGAAGGAAGCGGGCGAGGCTGGGGGTCGCTGCGGGCGGAGGGCCCGGGGTGGTGCTGGAGGGGCCACCCGGTACCCTCGGTAGTCCGTGCGTGGGAGGGTGGGGGGAGGAATTGGTCCTGCTTCACTGTACCGTTCGTTTTCTCCTATTTCCCACGCTAGGACTCTCTCTCTAGGCTGTTCTCCCGCTGCGGCAATGTCCAGTCCGTGGACGTCTGTGAGAAGCCAGGGCCGGTAGAGAAAAAAGACAAACTCAAGTCCAAATTCTTCAACCGCAAGACTGTAACGGTAAAGCTTGGGGGCAGGGGTGGGGAGACAGGGACACTGATGCTTTAGCTGTTAGAAAAGTTCACAAGTACCAAAAAGCAATATTTGGAATGTGGCACTTAAGGACACAATTTATCGGTGGTCGTGGCAGTGTTAGGCTTACAGTTGGGCTTGATGATCTTAGAGGTCTTTTCTGATCTAAATGATTCCATGATTCTATATGGGAAAACTATTTGGGAGGATTGGGTAATGTGATTACATATTTTAAGTTTATGTTGTCTTTTTTTTTTCTTTGCTATCCCTCTGCAATTTGTTTTAGTTTTAATTTACTTGTACTGCAGCTGCTTGCTGTGTCGCCAGTTTCCCTGGTGTATCTGACTCTGGGGGTCTCTTTCCTTTAGGGATTTCACATAGCATACGTGGTGTTCAGGAAACCATCTGGCGTCCAGGCGGCCAAGGCCCTGTCACAGGAAGGTCCCTTGCTGATATCAACAGAGACTCACCCTGTGAAAACCGGCATTAGCAGTAAGTCGGCCCTAGCTATCATGCTGCTAGCTAGTGCCAGGGACAAACTATACCCCTTCCTCACTGAATCCTACCCTGCATGTCCCAGATTAATTCTGAGTGCTTTGTACTGAGCCAGGAGATGTTTACTGTTTCATTTTCCTGCCTTTATTATTCACAAGGTAGCAATCTTGTACTGGACATTGTAGAGTGTGGTCCAGTGACCCTATGGGAAAAGGGGGTCACTTTGGTACAATGGAAGGGTGGTTTTGCCCAACATCTCTTCAGTATCACATAGATTCAGAGAAACTGGCTGTATCTTGCCCTCAAAATGAAATCACAGAATAGTAGGGGTGGAAGGGACTTGAAGAGATCATCCCCTCCAAAGCAGGTTCACCTACAGCAGGTTGCACAGGGTCGTATCCAGGTGGGTTTTGAATACCTCCAGAGAAAGAGACTCCACCACCTCTCTGGGCAGCCGGTTCTAGTGCTCTGGCACCCTCAAAGTAAAGAAGTTTTTCCTCACGTTCAGCTGGAATTTCCTGTGTTCCAGTTTGTGCCTGTTGCCCCTTGTCCTGTCACCGGACACCACTGAAAAGAGTCTGGTCCCATACTCTTGACACCCACCCTTTAAATATTTGTAAGTGTTGATGAATCAATGCTTATTGATGAAGTCAGACACATTAACAGGCACCAGGTGTCTGTCAGGATGACGGCACTCTGGATGTGACCCCTTGGCAGGAATGCAGCCCTGAATGTCACACCTCTTGGGCTGAAGGCTTGGGAAGGTTGCAAGCTTTTCCCATTGTTTAACTTGCTGTTCCTTACTGGCGTTGGCAGTGGGGAGGCTGAACAGAAATGGTAACAGAGTATGTTGTCCCCACAGCGGTTCTCTCTAGAGCTGCCCAAATGCATGACACGAGGGCTTGCTTCTAACTGAGGCTGCTGCTGACTTCTGCCCTCTTCTGTCTCAGAATGGATCGCCAGTTACGCAGCCTCAGTTGTGGATCAGGAGGAGCTGAAGGCTGAGGTGGATGCCTACATGCAAGACTACGACAAAAAGATAGCAGAGGTGAGGGAGGGAACCCAGCTAAGGAGTTTGTTTGGTGGGGGAGGGAGGGGGAAGGGAAAAGAGAGGATCTCTCAGTGCCTAGGCCTCAGTGGAAAGGGCAGAGGGAAACACAGTGGCTCTGAGGTGATGGAGAGCTCAATGCCTGCACCTTTGGTCCCACACCTTCCTTCAAATCTTGTGCAGAAGCAGGAGCTGTAGCTTTGCATGTACATTAGCATGAGCTGCCTCACCCTCCTGTCTGTATAGGAAGAAGCCAAAGCGGCCAAGGAGGAGGGTGTTCCGGACGAGGAGGGCTGGGTGAAGGTAACACGGAAGGGTCGGAAGCCCGGCCTGCCCCGGACAGAGGCTGCCAACCTGCGGGTGCTGGAAAAGGAGAAGCAGAAACGGGCCCGCAAAGAGCTGCTCAACTTCTATGCCTGGCAGCATCGTGAGACCAAGAGAGAACGTGAGTGTCCCAGTCTCCTCCTAACCCTGCGCGTGTCTCTTGTCTCACACTGTGGCCCAAAGGACGTCCTTTTTCCTTCAGTGGAGGCAATGTCCAGCTGCAGGTGAACAGTTGGCTGGGTGGTTGTACGAATGGCCATGCCAGCTCTTGGGGGCTCCTCACCTCTTTGCTGCCGGAATATTTTGAAGGAGGGTGCGCAGGTCGTGGCTTTCCAATAGATGTTCCTTCAGTCTGCGCAAAGGCAGCAGTTGCAAGGGAAAACTAACCTGTTTCCTCCCCAAGAGGGAGCTGCAGCACTGCCGGAGACGAACGCCAGAGCCCCGGCTTGGCATTCGGCCCAGGCGCTCTGGGAAGTGCGTGTTTGTGGGGAATGAGCCTCTCCTGGTGTGTGGAAGTGAACCTCCCTGGGAGACAGAGATCTGCTGCTCCCCTGTGACCTGGCCTCTTTCTGTCTCTTTCAGACATTGCCCAGTTGAGGAAGAAATTTGAGGAGGACAAGCAGAGAATCGCGCTGATGCGAGCCCAGCGCAAGTTTCGGCCGTACTAAGCCACGCCGAGCTATTTCCTCAGATGCCTGTGCTGGAGAGTCCGGGCCCACGGACTCCACATGCCAAAGGATTTCAAGGAATTGAGGCAGCTTCAGGTTGTCCCTGCCCTTGGATCTGAAGTGGAAGATCCCAGCAATTGCTGCTGGAGGAAGGGGAGTTTCCTTCACTGCGGGGGTATCCTCTTGCTCTCCCAGCCCTCCTCCAGCCCTGGGGTACCACTTCCCAGGGTGCTCGGGTCAAGGGGCTGAGCCACTTCCTGTGACAACCTATATCTCCATGCCACCCGAGGCCCACCTAAAGCTTGGTGAGAGCTGGGACTGACCCAGCACAGCCTCTGCAGGGGCAGGGAATGGCTGAAGAACTGTAAATAAACTGCTGCTGGTGTTCTCACAACACGGGAATGCCTCCTTCTCTCTCTTGTGATCTGCTGTGGGGGACAGCTTCTTGTGTGCTGGGGTGGCAATTAAAGTCACGGCTTCTGTGCCTGTGCTGCTCAGCACATGGTATCTGGGGGTGGGTAACAAGAGGAGGGAAGTGACCTCTGGAAAAGCCCAACTGGAAAGTTCACAGACCTTTTGCCACAAGCAAAAGATCAGTGCAGAGCCCCTACCCTTTCCCTTGGTGTTTCCCTCTCAGCCAGGTGTTGATGTGCCCAGTCTTCCAGCTGCGTGCGGACCTCTACAGCCAGAGACACGGGAACGTCTGCTGTTCTGCACCATCCCTAGAATGAGGTAGGACGGCAGCCTGGCTTTGGAGAGAGAAACCATACTGGCCAAGGCCCATTTCCACTTAACCTGCCACCAGCCTGCAGGAGGCAGGTAAGGATGGCAACAGGCACATCCAGCTGCGAGGCATCGCTTTCATACAGCCTTGGACTTAATGATTGTTCACCCACTATTGTTAATGATGCACTCTGTGATCAGAAAGGGGCTGTGACCCACCCACCCCCCGGGCTTCTACTCATTTATTTTACTGCCTGCAGCCTCCCTGTGGGCGTGACCGTGAAGGTAAGGTGGAAATGCTGGGAAATTCCGCAGACCTGGGTTAAAATGGACTTACCCTCCCCTAGAAAACCCACTGCAAATGCAGTCTCTGTTGCACGGGGAGACTGCCAGGCCTGCTTGCTTTATTTGGCTTTTTTTTGCATCAATTTAACTAGGAGGCAGATGGATCATTAATATGCTGTGATCTAAAGCAGAATGCATGTAAAAATCACTGCCGCCTAAAAATGGTGGTTTTGCTGCTTGGGTGAGCATCCCAAAAGAAAGGAGTCTCATTCTATACAGTCAAGAAGGCAGACTTAACATTGGGAGATTAATCTTTATTTAGAAGGACAGAAATCATCTCTGCCAACTTTTCCATTATTAGTAGTTCTCCCAGCTGCTTCAGCGAGAGGATTAGTGACTTGTTCCCTAGGAGTTCATTAAAATGGCCTTCTGTGCCCAGGTGAGCTCTTATTTAAGCTGACTTTTTAAACAAGCAGCAGGTCTCACAGTAGAACAGGGACGCTGAGGCCCTCTGAGCTCAGGCACCCGTGGAAGTAAGCAGAGAAGCAGAATGTTTCCAATTTTTTCAGTAGGTGTAACCCTGTGAGGAGACTGGTTGTACCATCCTCAGGGAGGAGGTGAGATGAGCCACCTGCCTCCTGCAGTGCTACAGCTGGTGGTGCTGCTGCTCCCACAGAGGCTGCCCCTGCCTGGATTCCTGCTCTGTTTCAGGGCGCAAGTTACGACCAAGCAAGGGGAAGGCCACTCTGGGCCTCCATCTGTGTACTCACAGAGCCGGGAGTGGAGGAAGGATTCCTTTTCACTTTGACAACTGAGATATTTTGCTCAGCTGTCCTCCAGGGAACCCTCGTCAGACCTGCTTCCACCCTGCAGTGAGCTAAGCTCAGGGAAGGGTATCATGAAACTTATGTTGGATGTGAGGTAGGAATGGTGACAATTCCTCCACAGCCTGCTTTTAGGTCCTGTTCTCCTGGATTGCTGCAGCAGTGACCCTTCTTCCTAGAGCCTGGCTCTGGTGTTCTGCGTTGTCAGGAAGTTGCTGATGATCCCAGACACCACCTCGGGCTCATTCAGGTGCACAAAATGACTCCCAGGTACCTCAACTAGCTGGATGTGCTGGAGGGAGAGGACACAAGAAGATGTTGACCAGGAAAGTGTTCCGTCAGGCAAGCTGTGCTTGCAGTGTGGCACTTGAGGTGGTGGGAGTGAGGCAGGACAGGGATGGGAGGACTTGGGAAGAGCCGGGTCCAGAGGGCAGTACTGACTTGGGACTTGGAAGCAAGGGGAAGGGTGGCTTCCCCTCATGTGAAGGCTGTGCTGTTAAGGACAAATCACCTAGTGGGGGTGTCCACCCAGCTGCTGCTCTCAGGTTGGTGGCACAGAGAGTGGAGATCTAAGGTTGGAGTTTGCTCTCACCTCTTTGAGGGTAGACTCGAACGCCTCCCGTAGGGCCTTCACAAAGAGATTTCCGCTGTGTAGTTTGTGTGGTACCAAGAGTCCATCCTGTGCTCTGAAAAGCAACAGCAAGGCTCAGTACAGCACACCATGTACATTCCTTTGTCTTTTGCTGCTGTCCTGGGCAGGAGCAGTGTCCCCAAGACAGTGGGGTGACAGACCCAATGGCTCTTTCCAGGCTGCTCATGAACAGCAGGGTTACAGGGTCATTCATGGTAGCACTGCACAGCTTGGCTGAGCAGCTATTTTCTGTGAAACTATCTGTTTAAAACCTTGGGTGACTGCCTAATAGTACCAGAGTGAAGACAGGTTAAATATTATCCCCCCCAGGGTGGCTCCCTAACGGGTTGGAGTACATCACTCCCTGTCCCAACCCCATCTTCTGCTCTTAACTTTTTCCTTCTAGCCAGCTTCTGCATCTCCCCTGTGTCCCCCTCCCTACTCCGTGCTGCTCTTTCAAACAGGCTGTGGCCTGCTTGGAGAGGGAGGTACCAGGGAGAAGCCAGCATGAGACTGCCTGCAGCGTTGAGATCATGCTGTCTCCTCCTGTGCTGCACATGATGGGACAAGGTGACATCGCAGACTCAAAGGCATGTACTCTGTATGGCCTAGAGGGCTTGTCCTCACCATAATGTTGCATTTTTGGACAAGGAAGAAAATCCTTAAGCTCTTAAGATTTCAACAGACCAGGGAAGCCAATACTGCACCTCATTTCTCAACTTGTAGCACTTCCTTTGATTTCCTAGAGAGTCTCTTAACAGCAGCACGCAGGCCAAGGTAGCCAGAGCCCTGTACCTCTGGCCTTCCAAGGAGATGGGAAAAATGCAGAGGACTGACAGAACCAGCTACCCATCCAGACAACTTAACAGCTTGTGGGGCTCTGCATAAGCTACTGGCTACTGCCCCACAGCTCTTCCCTGCCCCAGGCACTACTGGGGAGAGCTTGCAAGAGCTGGGTCAGGCTGGGGGCTCCAGGACCAGCTGGTGCATGTGGAGGCTGCCATGGTTTCACCTGTTTCTTCAGGCAAGAGGCTTTGTGGTCTGGAGTAGGGGGCAGGCTGGGTTGCTGTGACTGGGGGAAGAGGCAGGCCAGGAGGAAATCAAGAGGGAGTGGTGCTATGCAGGGTCATGTGTTTCCCAGGATGGTCCCTTGCTGTAGGGCAAAGAGACAAAGTTGTGGGACAGCAGCGTGAAGGTGAGAGCATGGAGAAGACAGGGCAGGTCAGGCAGTTCCTCAGTCAGCTTTGCACCAGGGAGGTGTAGCCCAAAAATGCAGTGCCAGGCCAGGAGGAGGATGTGCCAGCTGCTCTCTGCCTGCTCCAGGAGCCTGCCCAGCCCAGGACAGTGGTGGGGAACTAGGAAATGCTTCTCACGTGTGAGGCTGTAGGGTTGTGCCAACTGGCCCGAAGGTCTGGCTGGCCGCTGCAGAGGAAGGGGTAGCAGAGGACTCCTTTCTAACTTTCATCCCCTCCACCCAGGGCTGCAGGGAGGCAGTGAGGGTTGGTTTGGCTTGTGCCCCACTCACACAATGATGAGAACGCGGTCTTGAATCTTCTGCAGGAGCTTCACGCACTGCTCTACTGTGAAGGACTCTCGACTCTGCTGCAGATGCAAAGATAAAGAGAGCGGCAAAGGTCAGGGACAGCAGCTTGGGGGCAGAGATGTCCCCAACCCCTGTCGCACTAGTGGCTCTGAAGGGCAGAAGTGGCTGTGGCCCCAAAGCTGCTGAGCTGGGACATGACAGGCAGGCAGGCTGTGCACAAGAGTAGCTGGCTCTGCAAAGGCTCCTTCTGTCCAGCTGCGTTTCAGGGCTGCCAACAACGCTGCCTGCTGGGATGCAGCACATATGGGAATGATCTCATAGCAGAGAAAGACTTTAAAAATCCTCTTACTAAAAAGGAGACAGTAGACTACTCTGGCTTTCATAGTCTGGCAGTAGCATAGGTAAAGGAGGACCTTCTTGCTCAAAAGTGGCACAAAGCTATCAAAATATCAAACATAAGAACTTAGCTCCACTCTCTCTCCCCTTCTTACATGGGTGACCTGACAAAGAAGCTGACCTAAAGCATCCATCCTGTCTGAAGAGTTGTAACGGCAGGAAAATGTGGCCAGGAGGCCCTGGGGCAGAGGAACTGCTAAAAAAAACCTGTAACATTTTCCAATGACTCTGTAAGCTGAGTCAGTTAATGATCGAGTGCGGGCTCTTTTAACAGCAGCATTTAAAAGAGATGTGGGAATTAGGGAAGCAGAAAGTAAACAGTTGGGTGGGGGCAGGACCTGGGCTCAGCAAGTGGGCCTCCCCTATCTGTGAGTTTTCTGGGCTCAGAAGCAGCAGGGGGTACATCAGAAGAGTAATGCTCACCGTACGGACTCTCATGTCTCTGTTATACACCAGCCCTAGAATGAAAAAGAAATAACAGAATGTTTTCATCTCTCACAGGAGCAGGAATTGCTCTCCTTCTCCTCACCTTTGGGGTCTGCCCAAGACTTTTCGAGGTTAGAGGAACAGGATTAGTTCAGATTTATCCTTTTTTTGATTTCTTTTCTTCAGCCATTCTAGGACCCAAGCACCAACTCCAGTTGCTGGGAATGGAGAGCTCTGCCTCCAGACCTAATTGATCCCATTCAAACTGCGTAAACTTGTAGCTAGGGCACCCTGTACCCTGCAGAAGACAATAGCTGTTGGCACCGCTCCCTTCCTACACCCAGCCCTGGCCCAGCACTGTGACAAGCCCCTTACCAGCGGGTGTCTCAGTTGCTCCTCGCTGCAGCAGGATGGCCCCACCCTCTGCTGTCAGATGTCTGTTTGCTTCTAAGAGCCTAGGGGAGACATGGCAGAGAGATTGTTCTGCTGGAAAAAGGAGGAAGCGAAGCGAAAATGGCATGACAAGGTGACAGCGAGCTCTCAGGCTGCTTCAGAAAAAAAGCAGGAAGGAGCAGCAGCTTCTGGCGGCAGAAGCAAAAGGTCTTGCTGAAATTCCAGAGGAGGATTTGCAAGGCAAGTACAGGGACAGTTTCCCCTTCTGGGCCAAGCAGCTGTAACACTGTCGAAGGTGACGGCAGGCAGCAAATGAAGAGGACAGATGGGAACCTACCTCTGCAATGCTGCTTCGGGGCTACGTGCTTTGGGAGTTTGCTGCTTTGCCTCTAGACTCAGTAATCTGTCAATCACCATCCGTTTTGATTTCAGCCATGCCTCAGTGTCCTGAAACAAAGACAGGCAGGGAACAGGAGTAACCTCTCTCCTCTGAATCGCTTTACCCCTTATCAGAGGGCAGAAGAGGGCATTTCACCATTCAGCATCCCTCAGAACTGGTACCACTTATGGACATCATGTTAAAAATGCTCATTTATAGGAAAAAGGAAACAGCAATACTTAAAAGTCAAGGTAGGACAGAATCATAGAATGGTTTGGGTTGGAAGGGACCTTAAAGATCATCTTGTTGCGACCCCCCTGCTGTAGGCAGGGACACCTACCAAGTGTCCCCCCAAGGGCCACCCTAAGCAGGGACCTCAGTCCATGCAACAAGGAGCAGATCTGTGCCTGCCAAAAGGAAGAGCCCTGAGACTTGTCTGAGCTTCCAGAAACTGGTAACATCAATGCTTTTGCTGAACAAACAAGGGAAAGAAAAAAAAAATCTCTATTTTTTATTTAAAAAAGGGAGGGGAAGAACACATAAAATCTAACCTCTGGAGCTAGCAGAAAGCCAAGATTTTCCAGCAGGATCAGCTTGTCCACCATCTCAGGATAAAGGAAAGAGAACTGAGGAGAGATGAAACAATATGAGAAAAAGAAAAGCTGAGCATGGAGTGATGATTCTATGCTGCTACACTGGAGAGGGGGGCAGGGAAGGGCCTCTCCTCCTCTGAGGTCCAAGTCCCAAACAGTCTGTTCCTTCATTCCTTTCCCATTTGTTGTTCCAGCTGCAGAAATCACAAACCCCATGAAGAAAAGATGCTTTACTCACCATTCCTGCCACAGACCCACCTGCAAAGGAGAGAAGTGTGCTCAGTTATGCACTGGACCCACCCCACCCCTCCCCAAGCAACAGAAACTCCCCTTTGCCCCAGCAGGAGCTGCCTTAGAAGCACAAATGCATGTTGTACCAAGGGACAAAGGCCAAGCTACACAGTAAAGCTCTCCCAGCAGGCAGGACACAGGTGGACAGGGGGGCTACTGGCCAGCTGGACTCCCAGTCCTGCTCCATTACCATCTCCCTTTCAGAGAGCAGAGGTGAGGGAGGAGTTACTAGCTAAAACAGTAGTGTGTGGGTACTGAGCTGTGGCCAGAGCAGACCTAGGGAGCAAAACCCCATCACGTCCCAGGCACAAAGGGACAGAGCCTGAAGTCTGGTTCTCCTCAGCAAGCTCCATGATCCACTAAGAAGGGCCCTGCTGTCCCCAGGCTTTGTGGCCTTTGTGCTGTGAATTCTCCTGCCATAGACCACCCCTTTTTACCCATCACTGTTCCCTTCTGGGGGTGGAGGAAAGGCCCACAGCAAGAGTTACCACTGTTTGTACTACAGGGTCTTGAAAGTAGAGGCATTTCAAACAAAGGCACAGATTTTTTAATCACTCAAGCAGGAACCTGGTACTTGACACGATATAATAAATATTCCAACCCAGCTCTTAGCAGCATGTCTTGTAAGTTAATTATCTACTCCTATTTCCAGAATCTCACAGCTTACAAGGACAAGAGCCACTTACCCATACTGTGACCCATCAGGGTGAACCGTCTCCACTGCAAGGCTAAGTGGCAACAGACAAAAACAGATAGGCCTGCATTAGAAACCAGTGCAGCGGCATGTTGCTGCTTCTCCACCAACACATGCCCCCTCTCAGGAGGGCTTTTACACTGCTTAATTTGCTTCCTAATCCAGAAACGAGGTAGATAAGTACACCAGTTTTAAAGAAAAAGAGCATCCACCACCTCATTTCCTTGGTAGTTAAGTGATGCAGTTCTCATGCTCTTGCTGTAACGCAAACAAACTACAGCAAATTCCCATTCCTTGCCAGACACAAGACTGGCAAGAAGCAGAGGAGCCTGACTGGGCAGCATCTGCTGGAAGAGGGAGACCTTGACAGAGCATCCTGCTGCAAGGCATTCCGTAAGAGCCATCAGGACACAGAGCCAGGTCCACTGCCTTGAGGAAAGTATGATTATTCCAAGTGAAAGCTCTCTGCACCATTTAGCACATCAGGCTCTTCAGTCCGTTTTTAGGGCACTCCAAGATGCTTATGGGAAAATACTGCTTCATCAGTGCTGCCCATCTGAAATACACTTCACTGAAAGACGTGTTTTATCCTCTGGCATGTCAAAGAACTTCTACAGGCTCTTTATATACTGAATGAGGGATGCAAAACTGCACATGCCACAGCCTTCCCCAAGACCAGCATACAGATGGGCAGTTAGATCAGGAGTTATTAGGAGCCCAAGACACCTTGGCTTCAGATTTTGTTGTATGATACTAAAGCAAGCAGCAAGCTGTCATCGGAGAGAACCAGAAGAGTCTCCCACTTACACCTAACACTGGTTAGAGGTCACCAGCTGCTTACAAAAAGTCATTCTGGCAGAACTACTTGGTTGCATCCACCATTTCACCACTAGTGCTTTTTAATATAGAAACACTTGCTTCACGGGCTTACTGGTTCTTCCTCTCACAAAATAGCAAGAAAGAGGGATGCTTATTCAGTCTGTGGTCACAAAGCATCAGCTAACATCAGGCTGGGGAGAAGCAGAGAGAACTGACCCCTCAACTGGCAGTAAATGCTGCCTGCTTGTTCCAAGGAGCCGGAGCAATATAGCAGTCCCTCCACAAATACCCTCTCAAGGGTTCCTTCAACTACCTACCTGCTGCCACTCGGCGCACATCGCTCACGTAATCCAGAAAATGATAGGGGGAGCCTGCAGGTCGGTGGGATGACAAGCCATGGCCAGAAAAATCCATTGCCACATAATAGCAATCTGAAAGGGAAAGAGTATCAGATACTCAGCCCTGCAGCCAACAACAAGAACCATCCTGATGAGCCACACCTACCTCTGGGGAGCAGCGGAATGAGTTTGTCAAAGGTGTTGGCATTGTCCAGCCAGCCATGCAAGCACAGCACGGGGTGTCCATCCGAGGGTCCCCAAGCCTTGGCTGCCACGTGGCCCCAGGGCACAGGGAACTTCAGCTCTGAGAACATGCCCAAAATAGAGTGCTCAAAAGTGGTGTCCCTGGAGAGCGAAGCGCTCGGAGTAGGTCCCAGGGATCTTGTTAATGGCCCAGAGCTCTGAAAAGAGTAATACGGGTCTTTAGTAACTCACCAGCCTCCTGTGGTCTTAATTAGCAGCTTGCTGATTTATAGCTCCCCATTCAACATCCCAAGCTGCCATCTCTGCCTGCCTGTTTGGGGAACCCTCCTCCCAGCACGTACTAGCGATGCTCCTAGGAAGAAACAAGCTTTCTCTACGCAGGAGGAGAAAGCCTCCTCTCTGTGTCTCCGCAGCAGCTGCAACCCGACCAGAAGGCACAGGAGATCTGGCAAGAGGGAACCACGCAGAATTCCCCCAGCTAGCTGCAGTCAGCCAGGCACCTGTCCTGGACCAAAAAGACAATTTAGAGAATAAGGCTGCTGCCTTCAGTACTAGACTGTTACCACCTTCTCCTCTTTTACCTTGGTGCTTCTCCTCTTTCACACCACCAGTCGGCACCTTTGAGAGAGAAGCTGGCTACATGCCACACAGCCGGTCACTGCTGTCACCCTCCCGTGTGCACCCCTCAGGGCCAGGGACCCTGCATGGGATATAGGTCCACAGCCTGCCAGGCACCCGCTCAAGCTCCAACCTGCCTCATCACTGCCGATCTGCCTGGCAATCACTGAGCTACATCTGACTTCTACTCAACCCCAGGCTCCTCAGTGAACCCCCCAGTACTACCCAGCCTCTAGGGATCTTCCAGGGGTGGTTTGAACAGCTCCCCTTTACCCCCAAGCCCTTCTGACCACTAGGGCATCTCATGGGCAGCCAGATTATCCCCATTCCCAAGTCTCTCATGCCGTATCCACTTCCCAATGACTTGTCTCAGGTCTCTGCTCCCTTCAACAGCACCCTGCAACCTCACAGCAATTAAATCAGTCTGACAGTAAGTCCCTCCTGAGCCCATACCTCTATAAGGTGTGAGGAGACAGGGGGCAGGCTGAGAGAGGAGGTTGCTGTCAGGGCCCTGAGAGCACTTAAAGGCCCTAATGGTCCCAGTCTGCCACACCTGGGGCCTCCCTTACATCTCTACCTCTTGCCCATAAGCCTATTTAAGCTCAGCCCAGGACCACGTCGCTGCCTGCTGAACACAGGGCTGCGCCTGGCCCCAGCTGTCCTCACCAGGCCTGATCCTGTCAACCGTGGGCTGACTTCCTGGCGCGGTGGTGGACCTTCCCCTTCCTCACAGACCTGCCTGACTACCTGGGCTCCTGGCAGAGCCTGTTTGCCCTCCCCGGGCCTGCCCTGCCTGGGCCCAGAGAGACACCGGGCCCGGGGTCCCCCCCGGCGCCGGGTGGTGGCCTCCCCAGGCGGGCAGGAAGGGCCCTCATACCCGGGCCTTCGAAGCCTCAGGGAGCCCTGGGACACCTGCTCCCGGCCCCGGCGAAGGGTTTGCCCGGGGACCGACCCCTGTCCGGCGCCGAGGGCGGCCCAAGGAGCGCCGCGGCTGCCCCGACCCCGCTCCCCGCGACGCCCTCACGCTGCGCCCCGGCCCCCTCCTACCGCTCTGTCCGGC
>VXAK01015915.1:6720-23644 GCA_013399435.1 Arenaria interpres
CCGAGCAGGGCTCGGCTCTTCCAGAGGCCGTTCCTCCTCTAAAAGATCCAGGAGAACCGGCGGCGCAGTCGTTATCTCCTCAATTGCATGCATTTCCAGGGCGCAATTTAGTCAAGAAATTCCCCCCCCCAAAAATGAATTAAAAAAAAAAAATAGTAATAAATTGCATGACTCTCTCTCTCTCCTTTAATGTGGCTGTGAAAGATGTTTCCGTACACATCCCGTTATCTCTAAGAAGGACATCAGCGAGTGGAACCAAGGAGAAAAACCGAAGAGCAACAGAACATTTGTCTTTTTTTCTTATTTTTGCCGAGAGGTAACACAAAAGGGAGGGAAACCTACTATTCCTTGGATCGAGGGGTGTTGGGGTGGGGGGAGGTTGCAGGAACATCTTCCCCAAAAAACCTTGCACTTCGAATGATGCAGATTCTATGTTTTACCAACCAACCTGCCTTTCCCGGTGCCCTCTTCCAGAGGCACGAACCCATTCCTGCCCCAGACTCTCCACAAAATTCCACTGACCTAGAAACCACCGGTTTCCTCTTTTTTAATCCTTTTTTTTTTTTTTTTTGGGGGGGGGGGTGTAAAAAACAGAACATCTGTCAGTAAGAGTGTCAGGAGGAGGGGGGTGTTAAATATTTTAACCACTGACAAGGCTTGAGGAAGTTTCACAGTTTTGTTATGCTCTATTTTATTACTATCATATTTACAGATTCTTTTTTTTTTTCTCTCTCNCTCTCTTTCTTTTCTTTTTCTTTTTTTTTTTTTTTTTTTGCTGAATTGCTGATAATTTTAATAGAATTTTAAATCTGGAGTGTGAGCAGGAACCAGTTAACTACATTCATTGTCCAATCCCCGTCGGCTTGAGAAAAAGACTCCAAATTCTTGGCATTATGAATCGGCTGTTGGGTTATCTCCTCCCTCTCCCCGTGAGGAGGCAGCAGGACTGCAGCGGTGGGATGCTGGGGGCGGTGGGATGGGGTGGGGGTTTCACACCAGGGCTGGGGGGGCCTTGCGCTGCAGAAAATATTGGTGGATGTTCTCGGCGTCCCGCTTGAGCCAGGCTGCGTTCAGCAGGATGTTTTCGCAGCACTGCTGGACAGTGCGTTCCGCCGACGGGGCTGGGTGACTCTCAAAGAAGGCCTGTACAAAAATAAAAAAAAATAAGCACACAAAAGGGTATAATAAAAGACATAGAGGAAATTAATATTTTTAAGTCGCCAGTTTCCCTCCCTAGGTTACAGAGAAACGCTCCTGTGAATTATGCCCCTTGTCTGACTAAAAATTCACGCTGTCTGCTCCCACCAACGCTAAGAAAGTTTGCAGGGTGTTTAATTCCAACGTTGTGGGTTTAGGGACCCATCACAGGGTGGGGATAACAAAATGCTAAAGCACAAGCACTGCAGCATTTCTGATGCTGAGGGGACTAGAACATCTCTCTTATGAGGAGAGGCTGAGGGACTTGGGGCTTTTTAGTCTGGAGAAGAGAAGGCTGAGGGGGGATCTGATCAACGCCTATAAATACTTCAAGGGAGGGTGTCAGGAGGATGGGGCCAGGCTTTTTTCAGTGGTGCCCGGGGACAGGACAAGAGGAAATGGGCACAAACTTGGACGTGAGAAGTTCCATCTAAACATGAGGAGGAACTTCTTCACTNCTGGGCAACCTGGGCCAGGCCCCCACCACCCTCACAGCAAAGAATTTCTTCCTAATACCTAATCTAAATTCCCCTCTTTCATTTTAAAACCATTCCACCTCATCCTATTGCTCCACACCCTCCTAAAGAGTCCCTTTGATTTCTACAAACCAGCCCAAACACCACCTCCTGTCCCCAAACACCACCTCCTGTTCTGTCCCATCCTTGCTGCCAGGGACAGCAAGCAGCACTCAAAGAGACGAATTCAGTCCCTCAGCGGGAGGCCACAAACGAGCAGCAAATAAAGTGTGTGTTTCTGGACACTCAGAAGAAGAGCGGAACGGAAGCCTAAGGCTGTTTTGCAAAAGCATTTGTCTGGGTATTGGGTTTCTTCGCGCTCCACCTGGGCCTCCTTCCAAGCTGCAGAACGACCTCCAAGCCCCAGCAGCACTCCAGACTTTTGCTGAATACTCCCCCATTTCTTCCTCCAGATTCAACGCTATCGATCCCCCCCACTCCGTGAATAACCGACGCTGGAAAACCTGCCCCAGAGGCTGCTGTGACTTTGGCCTTTACGAGTGGTGAAAGGGAGAATAATCCGGGCTCAGCCGAGAGCCATCTCCTGACTTCACACCAGCTCGTCCCAGGGTTTGGCAGATCATCCCCCGCTAACATACGCTACAAGGTGACATCCAGACTCAGCCACGTTTAATACTCCAGCTAAAAACCGGGTCTACTGTCTCAGGAAGCTCTCCCGGAAAGTAGTTATGATTTACTTATGGGTGATTGTTCCTGTAAATGTTCTGCAAAGTGTTCTTTAAGAAAAAAACCCAGAACTATAGCCCAAGATTTCTCTGTAAAAATCACTTCTGCTACTAGATCTTCTCTAAGAAGAGACCACTAGATGACTAAAACAAGAAGAGCTCAGGGCTCAGCAGGTTTTTGAAACAAGAATTCCTTCTGACAGGAAAGTGAAAATTAAGGGCTGTATTTTAAAATTTCTTCTTCCAAGAAGGAGTCCCTGTAAAAGTGCAGGCAAGGAGTAAATAATAAAACCACACCAAAACTGTGCCTACAGTCTAGAGCACGCAGTGTTTGTCACAGATGAAGTCAATAACTTCTTTAATTAAAGTTTCTTACCTTAACTTCTGCGGCCATTTTATCATTTGCAAATCCGTCCACTGTTAGCTGAAGGGGGGAAAAAAAAAAACCCAAACATTAACGGAGAGTTAGCATTTGGCACGTCAAATACAAGAGCTTAGTTTTGGTCGTGTACGTGGACAGGGCTTCCCTCGCAGCCGCACGTACCTTTATTAGTCTGGATATTAAGAATCCACCTTGGTATCGATTATAAAGTTCCTCCCAATTGTCCCTTACAAATTTCCACGCAGCTTTTCTCCCCTGCTTGCTGCCTCCAGCCACTCCTCCGATAACAGATACCGTGTCCTGGGGACGTACCTCTTCCTGAAGAGGAAAACGCAGACAAGCATTCAAGACTCTTTCCACAAATACAGCTTTATGCATTTCTGCGCTGAATCTGTCGACAACAGCTTCCCCCTCCCCTCAACTTTAAGATTCAACTCAAAGATTTAATTGTTAAGGCCAATTCCAGTGCATTATATGCACAGGGTGCTCTGTCACTGAGTGCTCTGAAGGCATTTGTCCTTCTCTCCAGCTGAGGAAGCGGCAGCTTTCCCCAAGAACTTACTGAAAGTGCAAAGGTGAGAACTTTTTGAATCAGTTCTGGTTGAGAGATGGCTCCAAGAACTCGTTCAATTCGGTTCTTCTCCTCCTGCATGTCTGCCTGCTTGTGAAGCTGCAAAGCCAAAGTGAATAATATTAATGCGTGGTATTAAATGCCGAGTTCTTACCTAGCGCCGCTCGACACACTGGAGCTGCTGGATTAGTCTTGGAGCCTAATATGTGACAAATTGAACTTGTTGATGAATCATCCCACCGCTATCCACATCACGGACCTCATTACACATCCATCAGCAGAAAGTACAATTAGTAATAAACTGATCTTCACCACTGTTTATATAAGGTCAAGTAGGACCGTGTGCCTCCAAGCAATAAAAAATAATCCTAAAAACGAGAGGTGCAACAAGCCACTAGGTGGCAATTTCACACTACACATGGACCAAGGAACACCCTAACAGAATGACAGAATCACAGAATGATTTGGGATTGGAAGGGACCTCTGGAGATCATCTAGTCCAACCCACCGCTGCAGCAGGGTCACCCAGAGCAGGTCCCACAGGAACGTGTCCAGGTGGGGTCTGGAATGTCTCCAGAGAAGGAGGCCCCACCACCTCCCTGGGCAGCCTCTTCCAGGGCTCTGCCACCCTCAAAGAAGTTCCTCCTCGTGTTTACATGGAACTTCTTATATTCAAGTTTGTGCCCATTCCCTCTTGTCCTGTCCCTGCGCACCACTGAAAAAAGACTGGCCACATCCTCCTGACACCCACCCTCGAAGCATTTATAGGTGTTGATCAGATCCCCCCTCAGTCTGCTCTTCTCCAGACTAAAAAGCCCCAAGTCCCTCAGCCTTTCCTCAGCAGAGAGATGCTCCAGGCCCCTCAGCATCTTTGTAGCCTCTGCTGTCCCCTCTCCAGCAGTTCCCTGTCCTTCTGGAACTGGGGAGCCCAGAACTGGTCCCAGTGCTCCAGATGAGGCCTCACCAAATGCAGCCCTACTGTTCACATCAGCCGTAAAGCATGGGATTGTGTTTGCAGGTAAACTACATCTCAGAGGAACTCGTAGGGTGGAACATTTAGCTTTTCATTGCTTAAGTTGGCAGCGTTAACAGAACCTGCACTCACCTTCAGCATAGTGTCTAAAGTAGTACTATCTCCGTGCTTCAAAATAGTTACATATACCTAAAATAGAGCATAAACAAGGGATGTCTGTCAAAAACCACATTTCTAGAAACGCAACAATTAATTCCTGTATATTTGGGTTAGATTTCAGACAAGTGAACGGATCTGGAAGATGCCAGCACTGATCCCTTCTATGTTTTAAGGCTGGATTTTAAAAATGCATCGACTCCTTTCCCTCTTCCCCAATTTCAGCATAATTTTGCTAATTTCAACCACAGCGAAATGCCGGAACAAGAAATCTTTGTGCCACTCAACACCTGGCCAGTAAACCCGTCCCATAAACTCAATCCACCTGAACCATGCTCTCCAAAGCCCAACACAATCCGGAGACCAGAGCTGTTCCATGGCAGCCAGTGTGAGAGGAGCTGAGCTTCTTAGTTACGACCAAGTATTGACCAGGACAGACGATTGATTCAAGAAACATGGGGAGGTTTGTACCACACTCCCCAGTACCATTTCCTTCATAACTGGACTTATCCAAGCTCCCAACCACCTCTGCCAAAAACAGTTAGTCTCACACTTTGACTCTGGTTTCCTCCACCTTCCCTACTCTTGGAAACACAGGAGTTCAGATCACACAGCGCCAAGCGAGTGGGGACAGTCTTTTGGGAACAAGCGTTTCAATAACCTACAGGACTCCTCAGATCCGCTGACAGTATATGTTTTCCTTCCACATGGTCCTTAAATCGGCGACGGGCTTCTTCTAACGTTGCCTTGTGTCCAGCTTTTCCTAGTTTGCCCAAGACCAGACCTCTCAGAAGGGCATCTAGATGACCTAATGGGTGAGTAGGAGGAAAAAAATTAATTATTTGGAGACACAATTCAGCAATTAAGTGTTCTTCCCCCTAGAGTGATGAGGGCAGAGCTGAAGAACAATCCTTCCACATGCCTGAGGGATCTGAAGAACCTAGGCTTTTTCTCGTTCTACTTGGTGCCAACTGGAGAATATATTGGGTTTTTTTTTTTACAGCAAGAGAGTCAGGAGAAGATGATTCCAGATCAAACACAACAGTCTAGGCCTGTATCCTGAGCTAATATTAACCATTTGCAGCTACAACAGGACTGACTAGGACGAGTAAACACGCACGTACAGGGCTTCCCAGCCTTGTAGCCTAAAAGCCTCACACACTCCAATAGATGCAAAGCTGAAGCAGAGAATTTCTATCAGTCAGTGACCAGCGCAGGGAAAAGTTTTACCATTTTAACTCATGCCTGATAACAGAGGGTGGCTTTGGCATTTTGTGTTTGCTTGGTTTTACGTATAAAAATACCCCTGAATGTCCAACTTCCGACTCCTCTTCCTCCCTTCTCTCCCCTTCCACAAACTCCTGATGCCTTATTTACACGTGAGTTTTCCAAAACCATGACTGGATTTCACAGCATAAGGTTCCTACCCTCTCCAGGTTTGGGGTCCCATCCCAGTCTCTCCCCTATTGGTGAAAAGACGTCTTTCACGAACACCTGGATTTCCTCATAGAAGTCTGTGTGGGACAAGAGAGTCGAGAGGATCCCCAGGTTACAGCTGAGGTCGCTCCACACCGTGTAATTGGGCTCATTCACAAAAGCTTCCATGACTTTTAGAACCTCTACAGTGCTAATGATTCCAGCTCGGGCCTGCGGGAGGAAAAGACACAGATTAATCTTATTTCCAAACAGAATTAAGATGTTTAAATAGCTCATCACGTTATTTTAACAGCTCAGTTTGCACAGCCTGCACATAAACCCTATTTTCTGTGGCGCGGGGGCTCTGCGAAGGTGAGTTAACACCAGTCCAAGCACCTCCATTGTCTGCTCGCTGCACACAACGTGTTTTATACCCAGGTAAGCACTTTTCCAGGAGACAGCTATATAATTATAAGCACATTTCGCAAACAAGAAACAGACCAGGAGATTAAAGTGACTTTACGAAATCGCAGCAACGCTGGCAAGAAGGAGCAAACCCCCAGAGTTATTCTCAGCCAGATACTACACCCACCAAAGTCTTATTTTAACTAAAAACTGTGAAGATTTAGAGATTTAATTTTTGCTCTTCGTTAAATTGGGAGTATAAAACTGTAGAAGTCATTTTTGCTTCCTGCTGCCCGTGAATTAGTACAAGTGCTGCCTTTTCACCTCTGCTGGGAAAAATTTATATTAACTATTTCCCAGTTTATATGAACTGATCACAGCTTCGTGCAGCTGGTGATACCTACAGTTGGCATCTCCAACCACATCCCTCCGATTTTTGTTAACCTGGAACCAGACCAGTAATTTATGGTACCGGGAAAAGAGATGACGATCAATTTGTATTATCTAAGCTATATTCATCTATGATAAAAACATGATTAAAATGGAAAACAAAATAGGAGTCTAACACGATGTTCCTACGTGTGTTATTTGCTCAATTTTTATGTCCCATTAGTCTCGCAATCCTTGGGAAATGACTCAGGCTACAGTTTCACACCCCTTCAACTGAGCCACGACAAGAGTCACAAGCTTTGAAGCCAGAGAGGGAGGGTATCAAACCCACGTTTTTAAAAGTTTCCATATACTTGCTGACTAGCAAGAATAAGAAAGTACAATCTGAAATACAGAGTGTGGTAATTAATTGCTCAGAGTGAGCAACACTTTGCTTTGAAACAGTGAGAATCCCCAACAGCCACCTCCTCCAGCGGAGGACAGTTAGAACGAGCCCAAGTGAATAAAGCACGTGGTGCCGACAGCATCGGATAAAGCAATTGAGGGGCTCATTAAAATAACCTTATTTTGATGAGTTAAAAGAAAGCAGGTTCTCAAAACAATTTTGTATTAAAAAAATATAGTATAATACACCCCTGCAGAGAAGAGTGGAACAAGAGTTACAGACTGCTTCCATAGGGTTTAAGTCGTATGATACAAGTTAGAACTTGTCAAGCTAATTAACAACTGGATGCGTGCAGTAATCCCAAAGACACTTTGCCTCCAGAAACCGAGACTGACTCTGCAGACACCCATTTCTGCAGCGACTGTTGCTCTTGTCGTCAGGCAGAAGAGCGCGGGGTTGCTTACCAGAGAGAAGAGATCGTTCTGCAGGCCAAGCCTGTCCACGGGGGGTAGGGAGAGGTCTTTGATCGCCGGTATCAAACTCTCCAGCATGTCAGGGCTATACTGGGTACGGTAAAACCCTACTGTTCCAAGGTTTAACTGAAAAGTACCAGAAAAGTAAAAAAAAAAAAAAAAAGTTAAAACCAAGGAACAAACAAGGAAATGCTTTTTTTTTTTTCCCACTAGAAATTTCTCAAAGCATTGCAGCTCAGAGAAGTCAGTCACTATCTTTTAAATAAAAAGAAAAAACAAACCCTAAGTAAGGGAGAAAGACTAAAGATTTCAAAGGAGAAATGCTCAGTAGGAGGTATGGGAGAAGGAAACAGACTAGAGTTAAAACTAGGAGCAAGGAGAAACAAGAAACTTCTCTTCCAGGGGTAAATCTTAATTGAACTAAGAGTGTTCTTGCACCGAGAAGATAAAAAGCAGGAGGCTGCAGGTGCTAGAATCTTAACTTTTATAATTTCTCACCCACAGCCTGCTCCGTTCAATTTCAATAGAACCATTTTCCTAAGAAAGGGGAGCAAGAACCTCTGCCCAGCACAAAAGCGAGTCATGGGTCAGTGAGGCTGATGAACTACACTCGCTACGCGCTGCTCCCTACTGGCATTTTAGTCCGTGGATGGTCAAATGTTGTGGTTGGTTGAATAACGGTACCTGAGATAAGCTGAGGCGTGGGTTTGGTTTATCAGGAAGTCGCCCCCTTTGCTGCTGCTCTGATTTTGGCCAGCCCAAATGCCAGTCCTCAGGGCCATGGTAGGAACTACAAACCTCATAGACCGACCACCCCTGCAGGCAACAGTCCTACAGATTCACCATGGACTGAGCTGGATTGGTGCCTTCTTGGGCTGAAATACCAAACTTTACCTTCAGGGCATTTCCAGAATTGTTCATTTCATGCCCCTCTATTACCAGGGAGGCCTCAGACAGACACGGTGATTCCAGAGAATGCTCAGGCCTGAGAGCAGCAATGCCCGTGTTGGTTAAATGGAAAGATTTGAGTAATATTCAGAGAGAATAACCCTTAATGTTCTTTCAGAGTCACCTCTCCAAATACAGCTCCAGCTTTACAATTACTCTTCAGCCTCAGCAGCTCGTACAGCACCAGTCCCAGCCCGTTGCTGCCTCTCAATTTTCCAGTTCAGTTTGACTCATGGTTGCAGGAGACCTCAACTGCAATTTTTTTCACTTATAAATTTGTCCTGGTCTGGCAATAGCCAGAAGAAAACCTTCACACTAATGAAAGATAAACAGGGCTATTTTTGCTCAAGATGGACTTTTAACTAAACTGTGGTTGCCATGGGATACCAAAAAAGCCACCACATTGCAACTCAAAAGCTGCCTCTAATTGCACACTGTTTTTCCGGGCTGGGACTCTTAAAAGGTTCAAGTTTACATTGTCTAGACTACTCTTGGACAGCAAAAGACTACACTAAGAAAGCGTTATAGAGAGGAGCCAATATTCAGGAGCAGCAGAGAGAGGCCACTCCATAAGAAACACAAGATTGCAAGGGGGAAAAAAAAAACCCAGAGAAGAGGAAAATGAAATGCAAGGGAACATTACAGTGCTAATCAGTCTTACTCCCAGCGATATGTCCTCCTTTATGACAACTCACCTTCACCCACTGGTCTGGTTTGACGTCTTTCAAAACCAAGGTAAGCTCTGGTTTGTCCATCAGTATCTGCATTTTGGCACTGGTGGGATCATCGCTTGTACAAATACTTATGGGGACCATCCACATGGGGAAATCCTCCCCTAAAAGAAGAAACAAAAAAAAGGAAGGGCTAAGGGGAAAAAAAAAAGCATTCACACAAGCGAGAAACTCCGCCTGATGTTCAAACAGGTTTCAGCAGCGTTTGAAGCAACGCTACTTAAATCTAAACCTAAAAAAAGGCACAAATCTGAAGGAAAACGGCAGTTCTAGAGTTAAAACCCAAGATTTTCTAAATCACCTTTCAAGCCAAACATTAATTTCCATAAGATGGGTGGAATCTGTGTTCTAAGGGCGAGCTGGCTTCCACAGGAGGCATTTTTATATGAGCATTATTATAAAACCAGTAGCTCACAGAGCTCCTCAGGTGGCAGCGCTGGCCTCAAACTGGACACCAGAAGAGAAGCATCTCAGAAGGAAAACTGAAGCAAAGACTGCAGATTGCTCTTCATGGAAGGAGGACACAGAAACCACATGTGTGAGAGCCTTAAACCTTAGATTTTCTGAAGTTAACACCCAAATCCAAGCAGAGCACCTGCCCGCTCTGTAGCACAGACTCTTCATCTCTCAAAATCGCTGCCGCTGCACGAAAAGCAACGAACGCTCCATTCCTGCCCTTAGCAATCATCTTACCAGTATATGGTCCACTGGCACAGAACTTCTTCTGGACTAACTTCAACACTTTGTCGTCTTCTTGCTGAGGGGAAAAGAAAAAAGGAAAAGAAAAAGAGAGGGAAAGGAATTATCAGAACGTTTAATCTCATCTTCTGTATATCACAATGCACGCATGTGCCCTCTGTTAATTGGAGTAACTTGAGTTCTCCTCCAGAAAAAGGAGCTACCTCAAGAACCATTCCAGTGTGTTCCTCACTGTTGCTGTTAGAACACACAAGCCCTATTTCTCATTTGAATTTGTCGTCTGACTTTAGCTCTCAGCCACCAGTCCTCACTCACCCTGCGATCTTGTAGAATAAGTGTAATTGAACTGGAGTCAGAGGCAAAACATGTGGCGAGGGGAGCACAGTCAGATATTCCCCCCCCTCCACACATGAAGAGCAAAGGACCATGTCAGCAAACCCTGAGCACATGATCTGAAAGGCTGGAGGAATAACTCGGTATCACTTGCTCCTGGTTGCTCCAGTGGAGCTGCACTTCCCGCTCCCTGCGGAAAGGGAGCTGTCACCAAATGTGAGGGCATTCGACCTCGTTTGTGTCTTAATTGCACCCTCAGAATCACTGCGAACCCCTCCTGGACCAATCGCACCAGGACCTTACACCAAACAAAGACCCCACTGTACTGCCTCCAGATCAAAGGGAACTTTTTTAACATAACTGGACACTACTAAATTTGATCCCAAACACAGTTCAAGGCAGAACTTTTAATACGCAGGGTTATGTTTACCTGTTCAGCCTCCACATAAATGAGGGGAAATCCCATTTGTTTGGTCCATGTATTCATCACGGCAGCGATAGGTTTCCCACTAGCTTTTTCCAGGCTTTCCCAGAGGTCCTCTGCGGAAGAAAAGTCTGAGTAAGGATTCCCAGAGTCTTGGCATGTCAGACACTATTAAGGACACCATACGGGCACTAGAGGGTGATGTATTATTACTCCAGTTCCCCCTTCATGTTTTGGGTGTGTTTTTATCAAATTGTAACAGATAACAGGCAAGAAAAAGGAAATAGTTTAAACCACTGATGGGGGAGGGAGGGGAGAAAAAAAGCTGCTTTACTACTAAAACAACGCAAGCAACACACATTGTGATAAAGTAGAATAAAAATGAGCATTAAATATTTAAAAATGGTACAAAGAAGAATCTTTTCCTTAAGTTTTTCATATATTATGCCAAAAGAGCTGACCGAACACAGACTTGTTTGGGCTGATAGAGCGTGATGTTCCACTTCAACATTCAGGCTTGACACACAAAAAAAGGTTTAAGTAACGAAAGCGCCGTTACACAAGACTTTGAACTGTTTAATCACACACACAATCAATACTGCCAAAGGAAGCTTGCAAAAGGCTTACACAGCAAATCGACACACTCTGTTTCTAAATCAGATTACTGCACAGCTGTGGTCATCAACGGTAAGCACAGCCCTTTGGGTTCACCTCAGCCACTCGTGCTGAGAGAGGGAACCCCGAGAGAGCCCGAATCCTGGCCCTCCAGGGAACATGTTGCATGAAACCAGGAACAAGCCCATTATTTTCTTGCATTTATCTCAGGTGGAAAAAAAGAAAAGCAGCTGTCTAAGAACCCATCACTTTAGCACTAAAGATTTTGTCTCCAGAAATGACTTTTCTTAAGCATGTAATAACCACCCGTTACCTGTAGCGGCGTTCTTCTGCTGGAACTTCGTTAAATACAAATTCATTCCTTTCCGAAAGTCCTGGGAACATATAATTGAATATGTAATGGCACCAGAACGGAGGAATTTTCTCTCCTCCCTCCACTTTGTATTTATATTCCAGAATCAGCCAAGGAATCTTCGGATCAGAATGTACATCTGTAACTCCTTCCACATTTTCCCACTATCTTATATCTCTTAGGTGAGTTCAAATAGATCCCAAATACATTTTGGAGCAAAGTTTTCAAACTATAGAATACACAGATTTAAATATTATATATATATATTATTTTTTAACAGCATTTTTAACTGTGAAAAGATTTGACAACCTACATTTGGCTTTTTAACAACAGCCTTTACCTCATCACCAATGTAGTCGTGTAGCATTCGGATTACAGACGCTCCCTTGCTGTAAGAAATAGCATCGAATATTTCATCTACTTCGGATGGATGGCCAACACTAACCTGTGGTAAAAAGGACAACTGACAGTGAGAACAGTTTTAACTGCCATTAAAGGGTTTGATTTTGCTTGTTCTAGTGTTTCAGGAGCTCAGTTTTCTCACTGAAGATGCATTTCCATCCCTGCATTGTCTCTGCTCCCAGTCATTTGAGCTCATTCCCATACAGCTGGGTTAGGATTGGTTTATAGCTTAAACACACTTTAACTGAGGTTTTGGTTTTTAATCAAATCAATTTGGGGATCTTGCTTCAATCCTTTCATTCAACACTTACCCAAAAGCAAAAAAAAACAAACAAAAAAAAACAGTGGAAGCTGTTTAATTCTGGGATGGTGAACAATACACACTCAGGAAACACACTCAGTGAGTCACTCACTCTAAAATGACCTGTGGTACAAAGCAAGGTCATCTCCCAACATCTATTATACCAAACACCTCTTAAGCCGTCTGAAAACTTGTCCATGGTGATCTCCAGGAATTTCAAGGGAGTTTTCTTTTAGCAGAGCTCCCAGTTTTGCTGGAACAAGCTGCTACTGCTGCCCTCTCCATCACCCAACTCCTGCCTGGTTTTCAAAGCAGCAAAGCCCAGCTCCAGCCTCCTTATTTCAAGTCAGGGGCTCCTTCACTGTGCTCAAGGGCCAGAAAACTGCCCACTGCGACCAGAAACCAAACCAAAACACAAATCATGATGAGTTTTGATCACAGCTTTGCCATTTAAGCCATCAGAGCAGAACAACTCCAGATCTTCACACCCTCAAACCTCACTTCTGAGATACCAATTCAAGCAGAGGAAAACCCACAAAGTGCAAATGCAATCTTAGATTTTCCTTTGCCTCGTGAATGACTGTGAAGTCCCCTTTTTTCTTAACACTCAGATGGCAAGAAAAAGACAGAGACAATCAATAGCGAAGACAGAACTTACTTCAATAGGATGACTGTTGTCTAAGGCATCGAGCTCTTGAGCTCGTGTATAATCAGCAGAAACAAACTGAGTCCAGATGTCGTACTCCGGGAAACAGTGATCTACACACAGGTACTCGATCCAGGAGGCAAATCCTTCATTCAGCCAGAGGTGGGTCCACCATTCCTGGAAAAATAAGAAGGCAGAATAAAGAACAATATTCCAAGAGCTCCCTTTCATCAACAAGAAGTTTCTAGCAAAGAGAAGCTGTTCATGGCCTGGTTTGGTACAAATCAAGGAAACAGATAACACTTGTAAGTGCAATTTCCTCTCTATAAAGAAATTATCAGCCCCAGAAGAGTGATGAGCACCCAGCGACTGTCTTCCCCTCTGTTTGATGTTTTAGAAACCCTGCATGGAGGAGAACTGCTGGGGGAACAGCTAAGAACGTCAGTGAGACCGGGGAAAAGTCAGTGACACGCGAGGCCACGGGTCAGTGAAGCAGCAGAATCGCAGGTCACGACCACAGTGTCTTTTCCCCACTGACCAGCAGCAGCTGCAGGAGAGCGGCTTGGGTTGGGTTTATTTTTGCTAAAGAATATTCTGACATACAGGGGAGAACCTGGCATCTGAAAAAGTGTTCTAGACTACAGAAACCCAAAATCTAATAAACAGTTAAAAGTTGTTTCTCACCAGCCAAAGGTGGGCTTTGTCTTTTTAAGATAAGAACGTTGCGTTGACATTTTAAAAATTCTTGCCTTCATTTCTACTATTTAACTGAAGTAGGCGAGATAAGGAAACACGCTACGGATACTGAGGAAGAAAACACCCTTTTCCATAACTGCACTTACCAACCATTCTTTAACTGAGAAAGGGCAGTTATGACAAGACGGGCCCTTCAGCAGAAGCAGCCGGGAAGGACGTGGGACCAGCCCAATGAGCTGCTCTCCAAAGAACCACTGCTTCTGCCCTCAATGAATCACCCACCCCAGGGAGGGTGGAATCTCAATAAGGAAAGCTGCGACTGAAACTACACTGATAAGCCCCACTTATTTTTAGAATGGAGACCATCCAATTTTCTTTTCGCTTCTGATGGCATCTGTTTTTCAAGACAAGGTTCCAGCACACACAGATGGATGCCAAAGGATTAATGCAACTGCAGAAGAGATTCTTGGGCAATTTGGTTGGACCTCGGAATCTTTTCACCTCCCTGGTTTTTCTGTCTTCACAGGATCACAGAATGATTTGGGGTTGGAAGGGACCTCTGGAGATCATCCAGCCCAACTCCCCTGCTAAAGCAGGTCCACCCAGAGCAGGTCCCAAAGGAACGTGTCCAGGGTGGTTTGAATGTCTCCAGAGAAGGAGACTCCACCACCTCCCTGGGCAGCCTCTTCCAGGGCTCTGCCACCCTCAAAGTAAAGAAGTTCTTCCTCATGTTTAGATGGAACTTCTCATGTCCAAGTTTGTGCCCATTCCCTCTTGTCCTGTCACTGGGCACGACTGAAAAAAGACAGGCCCCATCGTCCTGACACCCACCCTTGAAGTATTTATAGGTATTGATCAGATCCCCCCTCAGCCTTCTCTTCTCCAGACTAAAAAGCCCCAAGTCCCTCAGCCTCTCCTCCTAAGAGAGATGCTCCAGGCCCCTCAGCATCTCTTACTCCACTGGCAACCTAACTGCTCCTATTTCCTCCCCTGGAAGAATCCTGATTTCATTCTGCTACAGCAGAACTGGCATATTGTGCTGGCCAGTAAGATCTGGGACTGGCAACTTAAGCCAGTGATGGTCCTGAGGCTTTCTGCTCTGCTCTGTGCACCCTGGATCAGAGAGGAGAAAAAGCCAACGTTCTGGGAACTGAGAAGTACCATTGGAAAGTCTTTTCCTATTTCCCAGCTGCGTCACAGAACATAAAATAATAACCAATGAAAAAAAATTCTTAAGAGAAATTTTCAGAAGACTTGAAACTCGAAAAAGAAAACAAAAAGCTCATCCAATATAAATTTTAGAGATTCTTGTAAATGATACTGTTTATCTTATTGCTGGTTGTAATGGTCTGAAGGACCAGGAACGGTCCCTGGGTCACTAATAGTCCCCAAGGCACTTGCTGGCCCCCTCAGTGCCGTCCAGCCACATGATGTTGGCTCTCCTCACTCCCAAGCTGCTCAACTCTACTAAAAGCTAAAAATATATTACTTTAATATTACTTTTCCATTTAAATATTGTGCTGCTCTCACATGGAAGCCCCTTGTGCTCCCACAAAAAGGAACGGACACAGCTGACTACATTTTAAGAGGCACAGCACCATAGAAAAGTTTGACAAACTTTGCTTAGTGTTAAAATTAACATTTACACTGGAGTTTTGCCCTCCACCCACTCACACTTCATTTAAGCAGCCTAAAAGCCAGAACAATGCAGATTTGGGGCTCCAGAAGCCATGCTTTTTTACCAAACACACTGGTTTCTTGCAACACAAGACACTTCCTAACCTGTGAAATATTTGGATTCAGGAATCTGTTTGCAGAGTGTTGGGAAGAGGAACGTCCCATCTAATTAACAGCGTGAGCTGAAGCCATTTGTTAAGAGCAGAAGCTCTGACAGATACAGGTTTCCGTTTTTAGCACTAAAAGGAATTTATCTACAGTCTTACTGGCTCAGATATGCTTTTATTCCCACCAAAATGAGTTAAACATCCAACCATTCAGACAGCCGGCTCCCCAGATACACAGAAGTCATTCAGGGGAGTTAGAAACCCGATGAGCCAAAATCATCTCCACAGATCACCTGCTCAGCTCTACCTGGGGCTACATTCAAACAACTCCACATCAGTTCACATTGAAAAGATGTAGGAATACTTCTAAAGAACTTCTAAAGTAAAAAAGAAAGCGGTAATAAAGCACTATTTAAAAAATAAATTCATTTTTTAAAGATAGCACAGCTGCTATTAAGAGGCACGTGAACACACACGTGATAGGAAGCACACGTCAAAGAAAACTCAAAAGAACTTGTAACTTAGATACCATGGTCACAAGGTTTCCAAACCACTGATGAGCCAGTTCATGTCCTACAACCAGAGCAACCCACTGGCGAGATGAAGAACAGGAATTTTTGGGGTCAATGAGCAATGCAGTCTCCCTGTATTTAAGAGAGAAAGAGAACTGAACAGAGTGGTACACGCCTAAGGAAAGAAAAAAACCACAATCAAAAGTAGGTTAAATTACCTAAGCAAGCTAAGAAGTGATCAGTACAACTGAAAAAAAAACCAAACGCTACTTCAGTGTAGACATGAAATTATTTTGGTAAGTTCCACAGCTGTTGGAATGCTTTGGAGCGGTAACTCCTTACGGCATGCAAGAAGACAAGTGCAAAAAACCCAGGCAGGAACGAGAAGGTTTATCCTTTGCTTATAAAATAGCTCACCTACATAATCTAGGAACCTGAACTGTAACTCCCTTGGCACCGCACGGTGGATGCTCAGCGAGTCTTCGCTGCCTCCCTCATCCCCCAAGGGAATTCCAACTCTTCCAGCGTTACGCTCCCCACCGCAGACGCACAGGGTTGTTGTAGTTGTGCACACACAACTACGCACACGAGTGGGCACAAAACCTGCCCCTAAAAACACCCCCGGCACCGGCAGGACTCAGCGGCTCGGTCCAAAAGGACCTCTGGGCTGCTATAACTTGACGGGGGAAAAAAACACACAGCTCAAAATATTGTGCCTGCAGGTTCTGGCAACCTTCTGTCCCCAGAGGGATAAAGCAAGCGTGCCACACCGAGCATAAAGGGAGGGGGGGTGGGGGTGGGAATTAATAGCACAATTAAGAAAGGCTTCCAAAAATTTTACTCATCCAGGACAAGTATTTTTTTTCCCCACGGGGAGTAAAATATCAGATTTCATTGGAATTGTGATAAATAGATTATAAACCTGGGCTCAA
>VXAK01015915.1:23655-46924 GCA_013399435.1 Arenaria interpres
GATAAATAGACTATAAACCTGGGCTCAAATTTCCATTTCAATTTTTTAAAGGCCAAATTATCAGAAGAAATTTAAACTATTGCAGGATTTAAAGTCCAAAGCTTACAAGACCAATGTTGTACAAAATGAAGGAAAATCATTCCCACAATGAGCACAGATAATAATATCAAGTGAAAGTACAAAAGCTCGACCAAATGAGAAAAAAAAAAAAACCACCCAAAAAACCAAACCGAAAAGGAAGGCAAGTTAGTATTTTTGATTTGCTCATATCCACATGGTTACACTGTGGCTGCTGAATTTATCAACTTGCCTCAGCAGAAAATAAAAAAAACCTCTTCCAGCTGTGTCAGTAAGTAAGTTTTACGGGGAAAAACACGGCCAAGAGGGTTCTCTTGTAGAACAGGCAGTGCTGCCAGAGACTTAAAAATCTCCCACCACCGGACAGGAGCTGGAATAGCTCATTTTTGCCTTCCTAGGATTGGTACAATAACACACGCTGCTGCAGAAGTTAAAATTATCCAAACCGAAGCAAGAGCTGAAGGTATTTACTCAATCTCATTTGGGATGACACCCAGTAATTACAGCTCCCTAAAACTAAGCCAATTACTTCCAAGAATTAGTGAACAAAGAGGGGGAAAGACAGTATTTTAACAGCATACCTATAAGTAACAAGGCCCCAGTTCTCCATGGCACCTTTATAAAATAAATACAAAGGTTTATTGATATTGATACACACCTCTTCCTAAATATTTAAAATTCAAATAAAATACAGTTCATCAATAAAGTGAGTTACTTTACCAGCAGCAAAGTCTGCAATAGCTATGAGATCAATTTTAGGAAGAGGGTAAGGAACATTGAAGTAGTCCTTATAAAAAGGCAGAGTTTTAGCAGCAACCTGTAAGAAATAAGAGGAGAAATGTTATGTTAACTTGGAACAATTGGTAAAACTTGAAAATTTATGACTGGAACTCACTTAAGAAAGCGGCACACACAAGATTTCTTCCAGAAGCCCCATTCCCAGCTTCCAGAGCACAATGGTTTGGAAGATTCCCATCCCCTTTTTCTCCCGGGCTGTAGCCAACCCTTCAGTGCTTCTCAGCATCCTTGGACCAAAGGCTACATCACCAACTCAGAACTGAATTAAACCGTATGTTCCCATCACTACAGACACTCATTTCTCCACAACTGAAATTCTGTTTAATATCAAGCCCAGACTCCCTGAGCTATTAAAGCAATAAATAAAAAATAATTAAAAAATCACCACTTTTGGATGGATTTAGGTGAGGGAACGGAAGAAAGGGCTGTGTCCTGCGTGTCGGAGATGGTTACAGGGATAACGACGTCGCCCCGAGAGCATTTACCTCTAATGCAAACTTTCCTTGTTCCGCTTTGCCCACAGGAGTGTAAACACGCACTAAGACGCCGTCGAGGGACCTGGCCTCCACGAAGTCGTACTCTCCCACCACAAACGCGACGAGATACGTCGACATGACCGGGGTGCGAGCGAACTTCACTTCCACCAGGTTTTCATCATCGGGGTACGGCTTCCGGTCAATGACGTTCTTTCAACACAAAAGGGAGTCAGTTAATGTTATGGAAATGAAACCCCATTACACAATAGATTCGACCAACTATTCCATCGTTATGAGTCATGCATTTAAAATGAACGGATTTCATGATTTTAAAATACAGACCACGATGTAGTTCCCGTCCTAACTAAAAATGCCCCATTCACATATGGAGGTGAGCTTTTATAATATATACGTTCTATTCCATTACTGCAAAGCTGAACATATCAGATATGTCCTTCAAAAAGATTATTACCCACACCCCAGCAAGGCTTTCACTTTAAATTCTGAAACAGAAATCATAACCTTGTGGTCAGTGGGCAAGGCTGGGCTTTACAGGTAACTGTAAGTGAGCTACTGGAATAAAACCAGCTATTTTTCAACTGACTTGCTCTTCTCCAGCAACATCTCCTCGAAATATTTGCATCGTATTTAAAGTAGCAACCTGAAAATGCCCACTTGTATTTGCGAGAGAGGTGCTTCTGTTTGCACACTGTAACCCAGGGCTGGTCAAAAATCCTCTAGGGCAGAAAACATGCTTATTTATCTCCAGTGCTACGTCTGCTTCTGTAGCTATAACGGCTATATAAACACGCAAAGGCCCCTTTTTTTTCCCCAGTCACTCTTAATCAAGCAGCACGTGACATGACATATGCTAAGACTTTTGGTTTTTCTTTTAAAGAAACACCACTGTGGTTTGTACAACCTGTTTAGGTTCTGTGCCAGCATCTGACATCACAATATCATCTTTTTTAAGAGTTCTCTCAATTTCGAGCTGCTCAGTAATAGTTAGCAAGACAGCCTACATCCCTAGTTCTGTCTGTTACCAAGGCACACTATTAACCATCAAATAATCAGCTGGCATTATTACAGTTATATTTAAAACACTCTTCATTTGCCCATCAAGAACTTACCATATTTGACAAAGCTACTCTGTCTTTAGGAACCACCAAAGAAATATCAAATGTTGCCTTGATAGCAGGCTCATCCCAGCAAGGGAAAGCTCTGCGAGCATCAGTAGCCTGGAGGAAATAAGAGCATTAAAGAAATAAATCAAGAGATTGTGGCAATAAAACACACACAAAAATTCAGCACATTTTAGAGGCAAAAAGTTGGGTGAATGATGGTCATTGGTACAGTCTCCTCATTGACACTCTGCATTAGAGCATTTTACTCTTACTGTGATAACTTCTTTCACTCTTGGTTAAAGAAAAAAAAAAAAGAAAGCAGCTGAAAAGCACTCTGTGCTCTGATGGAATTCTACAGTCGGAGCAAAATTCAGCAGAGTCATGAGAGGAGCAAAGCTCAGTCATGTGAAAGCAGAGAGGGCACCCAGGCGTTCACAGACCGTACGCACAAGACCACCTATTTATATTCTGTCAGTAGACTGCACCCAAGAAATGTTCTATTTGTACGAGGTAAATACTCCATGATTTTATGTAACCGGGCAGATAACTAGGAAATTACAATATGGTATAAAATTCTGTCATTATATCCAGGGTTTACATAATGCTCAAGACAGAATCTGGCTCACATTTTGGATGTCATTAAGATACTGGGATAAAGGCAGTGTCCTATTAAAAAGAATTAATATACTTCACAAAGGAAAGTTATACAGAGTTATTTCACCACATCTAAATAAACAGCTGTTTTTAAACATTGCAACTATTGTATATATATGATGCATCACACCATCAGCATGAACCTCGGCTGGGGAATTTGCCAGGTCCAGAATTTACTGACCTTCAAGTCGCAACGCAAAGGGCTGCTTTTAGTCTTACCCATCGTCACTGAGAGCAAGGAGCAAATAAATATGGATTTTTTAAATTCACCCAGAGGATATAGCTAAAGCCAGGAAATCAGGTCCTTGCTTCTTCTAAGAATAAATCCTATATGAAGAATGACATTCCCTGAAAACAAAAAATATAGCCCATACCTCAAACTGAGTGACAGCAGCATAGCGCGTGTCTCCAGTAGGGGTGGTGTATTTACTTCGGTAAAAACCTTTCATTTTATCATTCAGCTCCCCTACAAAGTCTATCTTTAGCGTCCCCGTCCCTGTAACAGAAACAGACGGGACATTGTTATTTGCATGTGTCAAACAGAACATGTCTTTGGCCTGGACCTTCAGGCCAGGCTGCTCAGCTGGCCCATTGCCCCTCCAAAATAAATGTCCCTTTCGCCAGCCTCCCTCAAAACCCTTCACCCTCCTTCCAGACCCACCATGAGCCATTTGAGATGTCTGACCCTACAATCCTTCCCCTTGAATAAAATTTGCAAAAATACAGGATGGCTCCTAAGTAATAACAGCATCTATGAAATCTTCTACAAAAGCCAGGCTGGAGCATTGGCTGCGTTCAGGCTTGTAAGTCAATTAGTCTCAGGATTTATTCCGCCCTCGATGTCTCAGTGCAAAAGGGGAAAGCTGATCTCGAGCAGAGAGGCAGGATGCCAATATCCCACAGCACGACACACGGAAGTTTCCTCACCCTAGAATCTTTCTATTTGGATTTGTCGAGATGAAAGAAAACCGCTTTATTCAAACTGAGGAGCTGAGTTTCAATCAAACTCCTCAGAGAGAAAAAAAAAAAAAAACACAACCCTGTAGCAGTTTCAAAAGAATTAGTACGTTCCCTCCCAGGAAAATACTGCAGTAATTCAGATTAGCTCATTCTCAGCCAGAGAAAAACAGATCATCTGTATCTAACCTAAGTAGCTTCTGAGCCTAACTCCCAATAGCAGGTAAATAATCAGAGTGGCCTCAGGTGCTGGAAGCAAACATCACCAAGAGCGAAACAACTTTCAATTCCAGAGGCTCACAAAGGGATTTATAGTGAACAGACTCCCCAGGGAGCACTGAATTCCCCATCAGAAACTTCAGGGAAGACAGAGCTGTCCCACTGCAGCTTTTTCAAGTGCAAACATCTTAAACACAGGGTTGAAGCAAACAGAAAGCATGAAAATAGCTCTTACCTTTCTGGAGAGTACTGGGGAAGGAGAGAGTAACCTTTTCATCCTCATTTTGATAGTTGAACCCTGTGGCATGTACCTCTGAAACAGAAAAACAGGCTACTTGGTTAGAAATAAGCCCCAGAGGTGTTTTTGTAACTCACAAACATTTAAAATTAACTAAATTAGCTGAATCCAACAACATGCTGTAGCTATTGAACAAATCAATGCAAATTTTGAGTAATCCAGAATGATATAAATGCAAGCAACAAAATATACCACCACCCTCAGCAAGAACAGCATCCTGTACCCCACCAGGAATGACTTAAAATCCTGAGAAATGGTAAAATATTGCACAAAAAACTTCCCCTCAATATTAAATGCTTACATCAGTGCAGCAGGATTCTTATTAATTCTTCCAAACAGGGTGCTTATTGTTTATTAAACTACTTAGTGGATCTCCCTTTGAAAAGCACACAAATATGCACAGCAAGGTGGGTTTGTTTGGTTTTAATCACAAAAAAATAAACCCATAACATTGATTTTATTTAAAAATTGTCTTCAGAACCAGAGACCTACCTTGGAGTTTATATACCTTTCAGCAAGGGCATCCAAAAATCAACCAGAATATTAAGCAGTATGGCATTTACATAGCATTAGATCTATTTGTAGGTGCAAACGGACAAAGTGGGAGGCCAAGCTGCAGACATACTGATGTATAATTCCAGATTTATAAATATAATAAACATCTGGCAGATCAGTAGTTTAGAAAGGTTCAGGAAATGCAGAGACCAGTTTAAAGTAAGAGCATCCAGTACAAGCTGCCTGTCCTCATCCCGCTTACACCACTCAAATCGAAGTGAAAACACACCCAGGATATTGAAATGCTACCAAGGGGCTAGCGATACTTTCAGGTACATTCAAAATTGACCTAGGAAGAAAGATTCAGTAAAGAGCTCCAATTATCTACTGAAATAGATACTAGTTTTGAATGGCCACAGAAAAAAAAAGGGCAAAAAAGAACACTGGAAAGTGCTGCGATACACAGAGGTCAACATCCTAAAAGAAAAATGTACCACTATATCAACTCCTTCATTATGTGGAATTCTGAATGACGAGGCTTGTTTGAAAGAACAACTTAATTTACAGAACGACCTGCCTTCCGTGCTCAAATATCCCGACAAGAATCCAGGTATTCGGTTTCAGAGGCTGCCTGAGCACATCCGCAAGATGTTCCGCTAAGTTGTTCCATATGTGACAAAAGCAACTGGAAACATGTTTTTGTTATTATAAAACTTAAAGTGCTATTTATTCTGGAATAGTATGATTTCAGCCTTAAGTCAGAGTCAATACCAACCCCTGCTCACAGGGAACATAAATGCAGAAACTGCATGAACGCATGAGGCTTAACTACTGGTTTCACAGCGCTCCACTCGGTGTTTAATCAGACTTAACCACCATGCGGGGTGTATAACCCAGAAATGCTCACAATAAAGCAATTCTAGCTGAAAAAATAAGAGATACAGTACAAGAATCAATTCAAGAAGGATCAAGTAGAAGAACTTTAGACTACCAGTCTGTACTGAGGAGTTCCAAGATCTTTAAAATCAAGTGTAAGAGGGATGAGTGAGGCCATTTAAACAGAATAGACGCCAAGGACATCACAGTGCCAGCAAGCGCTGGGCAACCAGCAACAAAAAGGAAAGGTTTAACTTTTCTTCTTCTACCTCCACGGAATAGTGAGGCAGAAAAGAAGATATTGTATGAGAGTTGGAGAAAAGATATTGAGGGGAACAACACTAATTTCCCGCTCTGCTCTGCCCTGGGGAGGCCCCATCTGGAGCACTGGGACCAGTTCTGGGCTCCCCAGTTCCAGAAGGACAGGGAACTGCTGGAGAGGGGACAGCAGAGGCTACAAAGATGATGAGGGGCCTGGAGCATCTCTCTGATGAGGAAAGGCTGAGGGACTCGGAGCTTTTTAGTCCAGAGAAGAGCAGACTGAGGGGGGATCTGATCAACACCTATAAATACTTCAAGGGAGGGTGTCAGGAGGATGGGGCCAGGCTTTTTTCAGTGGTGCCCAGGGACAGGACAAGAGGGAAGGAGCACAGACTTGAACATAAGAAGTTCCATCTAAACATGAGGAGGAACTTCTTTCCTTTGAGGGTGGCAGAGCCCTGGCAGAGGCTGCCCAGAGAGATGGTGGAGTCTCCTTCTCTGGAGACATTCAAACCACCCTGGACACCTTCCTGTGGGACCTGCTCTGGGTGGACCTGCTCTGGCAGGGGGTTGGACGGGATGATCTCCAGAGGTCCCTTCCCACCCCGTATCGTTCTGTCATTCAGTGAATGTACAATATTCTAGGCTGAAAGTGGGCTCCCCAGCCAGAATTCAAATTCATCTCAATGAATTTTTGACCCCAGCTATGTCTGGAGTCCAAGGACAGGCTGGATACCTGTCAGGAATTTACGTGAGCCTTCCTGGGAGGAATCCCGCTGCCGGACAACCTGCAGATGCTGCGCTGTCAGCCTGCGGGCAGAGGCTACACGAAAACCTGAGAAAAGGCTGATAAAGATCAGTACAAGAATGCGGAATCCCTCCCCCCGCCATGTATTTTAAAATGACCACAGCAAACCAAAAACATTTGTATCTTTTTACAGCTTCTAATGGAAACAATCTGATACCGAAGACAAACAATACCATGACTTCAGGATCACAGTTCTAACCTAGTGAAACCGAGAAATACAGAAGAATGCCTGTTATGCACATCTTCTGCCAAAAGTCGACAATGAATATCAAGTTTCCCCCTCCTCCTCTCCCAAACGCCAAGTTCTCCTCAGCCTGCTCAAATTTGCGTTCTCCCTTACTTTATAACCTTTTTTTTTTTAAAAAAATCCTGTCCTAGAAAAGCCACAGGAAAGACACAGGTAGAGTTTATCGGCTCTGGAAGGAAGTGGAGACCTTCAGGGTTTTTCACCCTCCCTCTGCGACAGCCTGGGAAAGCGCATTCACACATGGCCGAGGGCAACCTTGTTTCAAAGAGCTTCTCACCCTTCATTTCACAGCCTCAGATGCCAATGGCCCTCAGGTTAGAAACAAGGTTTAAACAAGTTATAGTTTAAAATCGGCTGGAAGCAGACCCGACACCTCCCCATCCCCACCAAAGGAGGGTCCTGTCCTTGTCCCCCGCGGTGACAACTCGCCCCCGATCCACACTGCAAAGCGATGGCAAGAGCCCACCTGGGGTGGAAGGTAAAGCTCATTTTACAGTTTCCCAACACCCATATTCATTGAGGAATTGGTGCCCGGAAGAGTCTTTCCACGGTCAACCCCGGCCTCAAGTTGCGCCGGGGAGGTTCAGGTTGGATATTAGGAAAAATTTTTACATGGAAAGGGTTATCAAGCCTTGGAACGGGCTGCCCAGGGAAGTGGTTGAGACACCACCCCTGGAGGTGTTCAAAGGACGGGTTGATGTGGTGCTGGGGGACATGGGTTAATGCTAGTTTTTTTTGTCAGAGTTATGTTGATGGTTGGACTAGATGATCTTGAAGGTCCCTTCCAACCTAGACGATTCTACAATTTTTTACAATTCTCAAAGCAGCTGCTTTGATACCAATTTCCGAAACAGCAGAATAGAAATGAAAAATTCAAAGTTACCTTTTTTTTTTTTTAAACTATTCAGCACCAATAATTTAATCCAGAGCAAAAGAACCGTGGAAAACCATCAACAATACTTTTTGTTAGAGTTTAAGAGAAACGGCTTCTAACAAAGATGTAATTGCAGTAAAAGGCTGTCTGAATTCCTAACGGCGTCGAATACAAAAGCTCCTGAAGAGAACAACACAATTTTGGCAGCCCACTAACTTGGGAGAGTTTGGCACTGCAAGGTTGCAAGTTAATCACTAGCACATTAGTACAGAGCCTGGACCGAGCTGCATGAGAAAATAAAAAGCTGTTAGTGCTCCACGTCTTCTGGAAAAAAAAAAGGCCAAAAAAACCGGCATAAAAATCCGATGGAGCAACCTCCCCAACTCAGAGCACTGCACCACACACCAAATTTGACAATAGCTTTTCAAATAAATTACAGTCCTTCTACGGGGCACTTCCGGAAATTGCACAGTAACCAGATGGATCCATCAATTAATGATCCCAATTTCTGTATTACACGCTTATAAACGTGGATCCCAGCCAAAGGTTTTAAGCAATGTCAAATGTGCACGGATTTCAAAGCCAAGTGCAAGAGATGGAATTTTTTTTTATTTTTTTTTTTTCAAGTAGCCCTCATTCCACGGCATGGAGAAGTCACAGGCAATTAAGGTACGGTGGCTTAATGAACTTGCACTCATCAACCGAGCCGCAGTGACTGTGTGCACTCTGCCTGCTCTGTCTGCAAACGAACCATGTTTGTTAAAACAGCTACATGTTGACACTGCACACACTGTCCTCCCTCTGCATCAGCCGCCGAGCTGCGCCAATGCCATTCCCCAGAACCTTAATGCTTTCACAGACTCACAGAATGATTGGGGTGGGAAGGGACCTCCGGAGACCATCCCGTCCAACCCCCTGCCAGAGCAGGTCCACCCAGAGCAGGTCCCACAGGAACGTGTCCAGGGGAGGGTTGAATGTCTACAGAGAAGGAGACTCCACCACCTCCCTGGGCAGCCTCTTCCAGGGCTCTGCCACCCTCAAAGTAAAGAAGTTCCTCCTCATGTTTAGATGGAACTTCCCATGTTCAAGTTAGTGCCCATTTCCTCTTGTCCTGTCCCTGGGCACCACTGAAAAAAGCCTGGCCCCATCCTCCTGACACCCTCCTTGAAGTATTTATAGGCGTTGATCAGATCCCCCCTCAGTCTGCTCTTCTCTGGACTAAAAAGCTCCAAGTCCCTCAGCCTCTCCTCATCAGAGAGATGCTCCAGGCCCCTCAGCATCTTCGTAGCCTCTGCTGTCCCCTCTCCAGCAGTTCCCTGTCCTTCTGGAACTGGGGAGCCCAGAACTGCACCCAGTGCTCCAGATGGGGCCTCCCCAGGGCAGAGCAGAGGGGCAGGATGACCTCCCTCCATCTGCTCGTCACACTCTTCTTGATGCCCCCCAGGATGCCGTTGGCCTTCTTGGCCACCACATTGCTGGCTCGTGGGCATCCTGTTGTCCACCAGGACTCCCAGGTCTTTTTCCTCAGAGCTGCTCCCCAGCAGATCACCCCCAAACTGTGCTGGTGCAGGGGGTTGTTCCTCTCCCCAGGTGCAGGACCCTGCACTTGCCCTTGTCGAATTTCATCAGATTCCTCTCTGCCCAACTCTCCAGCCTGTTCAGGTCTCGCACAGCCTTCTGGTGTGTCAGCCACCCCTCCCAGTTTTGTGTCATCAGCAAACTTGCTTTCAGGCCTTTTCACATCTTTTCACCTGTTTCAAACCCGTGGTTGTAAAATCCTTTCAAGGAGTTAGAAGGATTCTGGGATATTCCCAAACTGTCCATTCCAACCCAGCCCAGGCCTCCTTAAAAAATCCTACCGTTCAAAATTCTGTTACATCAAGTCCTCTCCAGGAGAAAGGATGATGACGAGCTTTTCTACAACAAAGAAAGGTTTCACAACTGGCTTAAACAAAATCTAGTCTGCTACAGGCAGAGACACCCGTCTCATTTTTCCCACCTGGCCCCAGCTGTGTGTTCCCATTCCCGTCCTTCCAGGGGCATTCACACACAATCATCAGGACCAGGAAGGTGATCTGTCTCCAAGCTGCTTTTATTTTTTCCCCTCGAAAAGACAGTGTCCTGACCCACGTGCCTTCTCAAGGGTAAGGACACTGATGCCAACAGAAGGGAGGGAGAGAGAAGCGTCATTGTCCCTTCCCACAGCAGCAGGATTTCAGACTGCTCACCGTGAAACGGTCATGCTCCCAGGCCAAGGGACAGCACTGCTTAGGGACACTGGGGTCACGCAGCCTTCCATGAGCACCAGTCATCTTTTCTTGGCCTTTTAAGCATCAGTGAGGCCCTGGTGTAACCAGCCTCTAGCCCAAGCATCCAAGCGCGTCCCTACCACACTAGGAAGGAAAAGACTGAAATAACGAGTTCTGGCCTCAAAACCTTTGAAAGGTCGAAGTACAAATCCAAGTTCACTCAATTATTTCTGCTAAACAAACATCACTATGTTTGCTGGTCATTTTTCTACACGAAATTGCCAACTACTGCAAGCATCTCTAAATTTCAGAAGCTGCTTTAGATCCCCCAGTATCTGAAAAGCTTTCCAAGCTAAAGACAGGTCGAGGGAGGTCATCCTCCCCCTCTGCTCTGCCCTGGGGAGACCTCATCTGGAGCACTGGGTTCAGTTGTGGGCTCCCCAGTTCAAGAAGGACAGGGAACTTCTTTTCTGTGAGGGTGGCAGAGCCCTGGCAGAGGCTGCCCAGGGAGGTGGTGGAGTCTCCTTCTCTGGAGACATTCAAACCTCCCCTGGACACGTTCCTGTGGGACCTGCTCTGGGTGGACCTACTCTGGCAGGGGGTTGGACTGGATGATCTCCAGAGGCCCCTTCCAACCCCATATCATTCTGTGAGTCTGTGATGTAGTTCACCAGTTATGACTCATCACAATCTCACAGCTCCTTAAAAGAGAGATTCACAGGAAGGTCCACCTTCTGGGCATTCAGTCAGCGTGAAACTCCATCCCCTAAAATTTCCCTTCAGAACCAGCTTGCTGAGGAACGAATGCCTTCTCAGTTCTTCATTTTGCTGAGCAAAGCTAACCATTTGGACAAAGGCAGAGCAGCATGTGCACCTAAATGCTACAGCTGCTCTATAAACATTTCCCTACAAACGCTGTAAACCGACTTCTGGAAAAATACAAGAACAATTGTTCCTTTTGACAAGTAGGAGGAGCCAGTTGTAACTTCAGCTATGGAAAAGTTGGGTCTTTTGAGTAGCTTTGTTCCATGACAGCGTACCTGGCATGAACAGCACATCCACAACCTCCGGTCACAACCACTCCACCAGTTTTATGACTAAACAGAGCATTTTTCTACTCCGAAGTACTGAATAATCAATCTCTCCTGGTTTATTATTCACTACCACTCAACGGTGGATCACGCAGCAAAAATTTTTTACTTTGACTTTAAAGCTTCAGAGATCCTCCCCTCAGCTTCCTGTCAAATATTGGGCAATAATCTGATTTCCCTGCAAATCTGCATTAAAATTCCATGCTGTATCCATCTCTGGAAGAGTGAACGGGGGGGAAGGGAAACACAGCCCACAGTTCTAGTGCAGATTTCTGTTGTACAACAGTGCAGTAGGCACTCAAGACTACCAGGAATTATTAGGAAAAGAATAAACTATTCTGCACGAAAGCCAACAGATCACCTCCACACACAGGGGAAAAGTATCTGTTGAACAAGCAGCTCTTTTTCACACAGCTCCTTTTCAGAACAGAACCACACTTGAAAGAAGATAAGTGACCGATTATCTTTTGTCTCACGACAAGCGAGAGACAAATTCTTCCCCCCTGAGGTACAGAACTAAAAGAGGTAACAAATTCTCACTAGAGCCTTTAAAGGAGAAAACGTCACTAACTTCTCACTTATTTTCAAACATACTATCTAGGCAACGGGTAGGAGGCTCACCTGAGGAACTAAATCCAAATGATCTGGCCAATATTTCTGTTGGTTCACTGGACTAAATTTCACGTACTGGTTTTGAGACGAGTTATACAATTACCATCCAAGAGCTGGGCACAATAGTGGCATTAGTAAACCCGACCTTATCTGTATCAACAGGTGCCAGCAAACAGTCTGCCAATTTCATGCAATTTTACTTCCAAAGCCATTACACTGGTTGGCACTTTCCCAAACTGAAAGATAGGTTTTAACCCCACAAAGCCTGTGCATAATTATAGTAAACACGCGATGAAGCTACCCCTCAAGTATTTCTGATACAGGAGTTTGAGGGGTGAGAGCCTGTCACTGCAGCCGGAGCGCTGGGCTCGTGACCCTGGTGGCCAGAGAGCCACATTCAAGGCTATTGGAAAAATCAGAGTGAAGGAATTTAAGCAACAGAAACTCACTGCCAGCGTACTTGGGTTTAATTCTCCATTAAGCTCCGCTATTAACACTTGGAAGTTACAAGGAGAGTATATCACTGTTAAAGAATAGGAAAATAGACCTCTATGAGAGGGAAATCAGCCCTGAAAACAACAAATATAATATATTATAATAGAGACCCTCTCTATTATATGTATTTTTCCCAGTTTGACTAGAAAGAGACTTTATTCTTAGGTACCTTTTCCATTTATTTTCATTTTTCTCGATGACGAAATAATAAATTAATTGGTGGTTTGGGCCGGTGGTAGGTGGAACGGACTCCAGACACTCTCTGCTATTACAACCACTCTTGTTATCGCCTCATTACTCAGAATGAGAAATAACTCCAGGAGAGCTTAGCAACACAGTGCATCCAATCAACTAACGATCGCTAACGGCAGCGTGCGAAAGGCACGCGGGAACAGAGTGCCAGGGGACAACCCCGGGAGCCCGAACCAAGCACGTAGGAGACAGGGCTCTGGTCTTCCACTATCGAAACCAGGTGGCCAGAGTCCAGGCTCTTTGGGAAGACTCTTCTCTGCCACCTTCTCTCGCTGCCACTGCGCTTCCTGCGCTAGAGCTCTGCTTTCCCACAACACACCCACCCAAAATGCTGCTGCTTCCTCGGGCTGGAGCTCCCCATCCACCCAAGCACCACTTGCCTGCTCCCAACTGCACTTAAGAAGCCCTCTGGTTCCTTTAATACTGTATTAAAATAAAAATAAAACAGTCAAACAAACTTAAATGCAAAGATCCATTGCAGAGATTCCACCTGTCACATAGACCGCTATTAGCCATAGGATAATGTCACTGCAGCACGAACTGACATTGTTCCTACCAAATCCAATCCAGAAAATTAAGATTTCTTTTCTTCTTCAGGTGTTTGGATAAGCACAGCCCTTCTCTCCGACTTCCTTCAGCTGGGGCGTAAGCATGCTAGAGAAGTTTAAACCTAATCAAAGGAACACCTTTCTCCTGTCCACCAAAATCATTCCTTTAATTCACAATCATGGTTTTAACAAAGTGCTTCATGACATCATTGTGGCATTTTCCTTAGAGAAAGGGAGGCTCAACAGAGCCTTTTGTTGGCTGAAGGACTCAGCAGTCGTACACAGTGGAGCAAATAGCTACTGTGTTTGAAACAGCAACGGCTCCAGTAGAAAACCAGAATCGCTCTGTTCCAAGGAGCTTATTTTCCACACCTTAATCATTTCACTCTTCAATTGCTAAACTTTTTTGTGCCTCTGCTAAATCTCCTTGAAATATAATTGGGGAAAATGTCAACTGCTATAACTGTGTCTTCAATTGTTCCAGTAACTTCCAGTCTTTCACTGAACTGGACCCCAACCACTGTCTCCTCCACATAATCACCTTTTCCCACGTTGCCCTATGCTTGGAACATCCTGCTAAATGTCAATTTAGAGTCTTCTGTACTTTTCCAAACCCTTCCCAATGAGCGTTTCCTGGTGCAGGCCATTATTGATGCGTGCCTTATCTAAGCCCTTGTCACAGATTTTGTCAATACTGTGAAGTCCACAGGTACAGATCATGTTCTTACACAACTACCTGGTATAAAGATAAATAAAAATGTAAATAAACATCCTTTTGCCTACAACACGCAGACACAATGGAGCAGAACGTAGATTTCATGGAAACTTGAGATAACCTTTTTAAACATAATGCAAATCTTAGTGATGAGAAGAGAATAAAGGTTCAATAACGAATTTTGTGCTTTGAGGGGTGGGTTTGTTTATCAAACTATTATGCAATTTTGCAGAGTTGTTAAGAGTTGGCAACAGCATCTCGCATCAAAAATTAAAGGGATTAACACGTAAAAACTCCAGGAAAAAAAAAAGCAATCCTACCTTCATCTCCTTCTGGCGCATAGGAAGCTGTAATAATGTCAATGTCAGCACAGTTCATCACAATTTGGTTGGTTGCATGTTTCACCTGGAAGAGAAATTTGATGAGCATCAGGAAGAAACGACGTTCCCTGCTCCCTTGAGCTCCCGTAAGCAGGCATTTCCACCTCCCTTTAATCTAAAACCCCTCCATCATCTACTGTTTGAAATGGAATTTAGTGGTTAAGAGTGGTAAAAAAGAAAAAAAGGTATTTCCCTGACTGCTGTCATTTGTTCCAGAACATGTGCACTCAAATCCTGTTCAAGCCATCTAGGCCTACTTATCAACACTGTAAATTATTTAAGGGAATGGACTGCCTGCTAAAAATCGGTACAAAAGCCTGACAATAGGGCTCTTGTATGTGTCTGGGAACCCAAGACCAACAAAAATAGATAGAGAGGCTGTAAGCTCCCTTTTAGAGATGACCTCCAGGAGACTGTAGTAACAGCCTTCGAACGCAAACATCTTTCAGAGATGATCACAAATACAACCTATGGCACTGGGTTCTAAACTGTCGACACCAGAAGAATGTCTTAGGTTAAAAACATCTGCCAAGAAATTCGCCTTTACATTTTCCTGAAAGCTTTCCTTCTGCCAGCTCTTGGCTACACACACTTTGCTTTATTTAACAAGTGGCCAGCTCCCAGCGTAGTAATAAACCGTCTCACTGTGCCAGCTTTCTATTTGGATGCAAGAGCTTGAATACAGAGGAATTCAAATTAAATACCAATTAATTACAAAAGGGGGTAAAATATTTGGGAATTAAACTAGGAATTATTTAGAAACTTATGGCTGAAACCGCTAGAATCATCACGCTGGATGGAGCTGGTAGTCCTGCTGGTCCAGGGCACAATTTCTAGCAGTAGACAATGCCAGTTCTTTAATTAAACGAGCAAGAATTTCTGTAAGAGCCAAGTGGAGTTTAACATATGCACAAAGGAACTGCTCCCTATCCCAGAGTGTAAATTCCTTAGAGCTTAGGGAACGGTTTTTCACCTTTCCTGGTTTTTCACTATTATAACCTTAAAATGCCTATTAACACCTGTACCCACACACGCGGCAGAAACCAACTGGACCCCTTTGTGATGGAAACCGGTCCTCGTGAACCCAGAGCTCCTTCGCCCCTGTAGCACACGACCAGCAAAGCACACGCCAGCTCATCACTCCCGCACCCCAACGTAAATGTGTTTATTACAACTAAAGCCAAAATACTAAGCTGTGAAGCGTCACAGTCGAAGCAGACACTTATCACTCCGCCATAAAAAGCTGGTGTCTACGCAAGATGAGTAAACGGAAGCAGATATTCAGCCTTGAACTGAATATCTGCATCTACCTCAGCTCGCCGAAGGAATGGTTCCTGAGTCATTGTGTACATAAAACCCAAATTCAAGCCTAGTCAGCGATAAGTGAGGCTTAAGAAATTCAAATGCATAACTTACTAGGCGTACCCACATCATAAGAAGGGTCCCATCATAATCTATGAGCCAAAGGGCTAATTCCAGGTACCCCAGGGAAAGCCAACCCCACGGTTGATGGTCAACACGAGGTGAACTTGACTCAGAAGTTTCTTTCTAACCTCAGTCACCAACTTTGCAAAGCAAGCATCCAGGCCTTATGCCTATTAACAGAATTGTTTGTGTAAGAAATATTACGTAAGGGCTTATATACTTTTTGACAAGCCTAATTATTAGTGAATCTTTCCAAATCCCGCCTGTCAGTCCCCCTGCAGCAGCGTGTCCTACAGAGCAGTGCGTAAGAGCTGCTGCCTTCTTCTCACCATGTTACCTCTTTATGGCAATAAAACCAAAACAATGTTACCTAATAAACTTCACCCGATTCTAAAAACAACATGCTTGCAAAGCAGAAAACTAGCAAATGTAACAGCTGAAGTAACACGGCTCAGATTCGATGCTTCTAGTAAAGATTTACAGTCTGAAATCTTTTGGTATTCATGAACCTAAAGGATTACAGCCCTTTCCAAAACCTAAGATCAAAGGCCAACAATTTTCATCCCAATATTAGGGTTTGGGGTTTTTCAAGGTCTTCTACAACCCAGAAAAATCAGAATGAGAACAGCTTTTTATAAACGTCTCGTAGAGACCTTTATTCAATCTACAAATCCAAATCTCTCTGGATTAAGCACTGGAGCTGCACAAAGAGCTGTCCAAACTGCAGACAATGCTGGGTTTAACAATAGGCTCCATCTCTTAAAAACAACCTCTTCTGAGGACAGAAGAATTTTCAGCGTAGCGCTGTGCCTGCAAAATAAAAAAGTTTAGGTTTAAGCAGAGATAACTTCAGAGGCTCCTTAAAAAGGCAATTACCTATTTTTAGATTTTTATTTTTTTTTCCCTTACCTCCTACAAAACCTCAAGCCGGTTTTACAAGAGAGTGCAACATAGTGGGAAATATTTAAAGGGATTGAGCAAGCCTGTAGTCTAACACACATTTACCCTCCATCTCCCCCAAAATGAAGGGCAAAAGTCAGGGTGCAAAGATGTCAATAGTGAGAGTGTACCTGCACAGCACACTCCTGAGGCTTTCATCAGTTAATTCAGTGGGAGGGGGAGAAAAAAAAAAAAGAGGAGTTTTCATGTTGGCACACAGACTCTAGCATGAGCCTCCTCCCTCTGAGCCACCAAAAATAATGAAGTGCAGACACACCTGTAAGACAAAACCAAAACAAAGCTATAAACCGCCCAGCATACTTCACCTATGACCATTTTATCTCCCAAGCACCCGTAGCCTCGTGCTTACAGCCACCACGCCGACCACGGAGATGAATGAACGTGTTTTAGTGCAAGTGATACCTTGGAACTGCTTTTACGTTTCTGCTAGTACGGCGTTTTGGAAGACAGATATTCTGCTCCTGCAGTGCTTTCCCTGAATGCAATCATACGAAAAGGCAAAAAGGCATCTCCCTGCATAAGGTATAACCAATTACAGAGCTGTCACCCTGCTTCACCTTGCTCTAGAATATAATAAATTTACTCTTCAACAAGAAGAGGCCAATCGAGGCAAGAGCAAGCTACAAATACCCACAAGGAAAGGAGTTTTGCCGTGCTTAAAAGCAGCAGATGAACCAAGACCAACGTCTGGAATGAAGGAACGTTTCAAAACTTTAAACCGGTTGCTTTTGACGAAGGTCTAGTAAAATTAATCCCAATTCAAATACCTATTGAATGAGCCAGACACAGATACCAGAGGCAGGTCTGCCCTGCAATAAAACTGCAGACCTTTAAGACATTTTAACCTGTCATTAGACTAAGATGACACACACCTCCTGACCCCTCCTGCTCAGCACTGCTTTCTGGGGAGGAAAACCTCACCCAGAAGGAGACAACAGCTTAAGTTCTCCCCTAAAAGTTTTCCAAGGTAACACCATTTGAAAGCAGAAGACCCAAAAAGGTTAATTATTTGGCTCTGCCAAGTAGGACTCAAATTTGTTGTAAAGCTTTTGATTTTCACCAGTTATCAGAGCAGGAAAGGACTTGATGGAAAAACCTTTCCAGGTCTTGAGAACCAAGAATTTGAATGGCTTCAGTAGAGTGCCGGCCTACCCGAAAGACAGGATGAGGTGCACCACAAGACATCTTCTAGAGTCAAAAGCAATTCTCTCGAACCATTTATAAGACCAGACAATTAAAATCTTGTCACTCAGCTTCACAGTCCTTTTCTAAATGAGCATTGTAACAAGCGTGTATGTTTTTAGCATTTTATTCTCTAAAAAAGGACAACTAAAATTACCTCAGATCTGTTCTAGGTTGTATCATTTTAAGAATTTCAAACTTCAATGAGAAAAGGAATACGAAGTTTTATTCATCGGCATCTCGAGCAAATAATGGTAGCCAAGTAGTAAAATTGCCAATGCCACGACTAATTGGCCCACTGGAAAACTTCACTTCATTCCAAAGAACATCCAACTACCTCCGCCTGTAGCAGTGGCACATGCTTTAGAATTGTCAAATCCACACAGACAAGGAAATCCCTTTGTAACTGCGATCAATGCAATCAGCCTTATGAATTACAGAACTGAAAGGGGCCTTTCTGGGAGGGGGGAGAAGAGCAAAGAGATTCCTATTCTCGAAGTCGGTGGCAGAAGGGTCCACAGAGCCCCGAGGTCCTGACTTTGAAGCACTAGACTTGAACACTCAGCACAGAACCTTTAATGCTCAAATTCAGCTCTAATTACAAGTGCTGGAAATGCAAGTTGCAAGGCTGGATAACACAATCATATATTTATACTAGACAACTTTCCCCTCCAAATGACACTGACCACAAATACTACACTCATTAAGCTTCATTTTTCAGGCTTTATGCGTAAGAGTCACAATTAATCTTTAACTGGCATGCAGCAGGATCAGAAGACTACACATTCTTTAGTCTAGCAGATACTGCATAATTAACCTATAAAAAGCAACAGATACAGGTTAAACATTGCTAAATATAACAGAGTATCCTTAAGACATATTAAAGGGGCTGGGAAAGATATTTCAAAGAGCCATCTACGTCAGGTTGTAAATTCTTTAAAGTAAAGATAGGTTGCTTTGCAACCAAGAAACACCTCGTTTGCAATGAAAGTTTTGCAATGAAAGAAATTAATCACCACACAACGCTCTCCAAAGAAAAGCAGTTTATAAAGAGGTAAATACCAGGAAGTCAGGAGCCAACCACACACCTCTCTGAAGCTCCGCACCACCACAGGTGATGGTCTGGAGCTGCAACGGCATTAGGAACTTCCAGTTAGAAGCTTAAAGCAACCCGTTTTTTGGGTTTGGGAGCCAGATGTTTGTTTCTGCTGCCAGTTATTCATGTCTGCCTTTTGGGCACGATGCTGAAGAACAGAAGGGCTGCAACATCCCCTCTTTGTTCCAGCCCTCCCAGGAGTCAAAGGCAGAATGGAAAAAAGTTGACCTAGACAGTGAGTAATAGGAGTGCGCTGCACTGATAACCAGACCCCGAGAAAATCAGGGTTAGAATAATTAAATCTCAAGCTAACAGATGAATAAAATAGATGAACTACTTCCACGAAAAAAATAATAAAAAAGATCTTAACTGTGCTCATTCAGAACTATCCCCGCGCACCCAACAAATCAACAGTTTAAAATGCTAAAAGTCGACAGAACCGACAGACCGAGGGCAGGACTCAGCAGGCGCCTATTTCAGCTCCAGATCCGCTCCCGACACGCAGCGTCCCCTTCTCCCACAATCACATCTTGTCCTAGCTGCGATAAACGAACTATTTCACAAAGAATCCTTAAGGATTTTTGAGTTTTTAACTCTGATAAATGGCAGCTATATACTGTCAGTTTATCCAAATGTTACACAATTCTGTAAACTTCCAAAATATTCACATGACCACAAATTACATTACTTAAAAAACTCGAGTAACCAGAAAAAATGTAATATTTAGGTTACCAGATACTTAACAAGCTCAGCTTTAAAAGGTTATGAAATTAAACTTTATCATGAGATAGATTCCTTTACCAGGAAACTACAAATACTGGACAGAGGGCCAGTTCCCTAACCTGAGAACTAGGAGTGCCACAACGAACAACAAACACGTACCATTTCTTTTCAAGGCTCTGAAATCAACCTGGGCACTGCTGACACTGAAGCAACAGCCTTATCTTTTCAATCATAAAAGGCTTTATCCTCTGAAGCTAATTTGAAGGAGCCATATAAGTGTAACATTTATTATTGTGTTTCGGTAAGTTACTGATACGTGCAAAAGCCACGAGTGCACTGCCCCAAAGGCAAGACTGGAAGGTCATTTAACATTTCTTTAGGATTTGCTGCTCAAATCAAAAGACTTCCCAAAATTCTACACAGAGGGCTGCCAAATCCTATTTAATGGCTCTAAGCGAGAAACACAAACTGACTGATCAAGTGTTTGCCTGCAATATCTTGACTAAGTATCACGGCCTTCACTAGCTCCAGTTTGCTATTAAAGATGCAAAGTAACAAAGCAAAGAAACACTTGATGTACATAATGAAAAGTTTTCCTCATTTTGTGATTGATCATGATTGATTCTGGTGTCCAAGTTTCAGTACTCACCCGCAGGTCAGAAAGTATCCCTGATTTAAGTGTTTGATGTGGATTATTGCTTGTCCAGCCATTATCATACTGGAACAGAGCACAGGGACTAATAATTATTCTTGATTGGTTATACAAAATGATAATTGGATCTTCAAAAGGAGGCAATGTATGCGTTTCCCTACCCAAAATCTGGAAAATTCAGAGTTTGTGTCTTAAAATAAAACTTCTTTTACCTTGATGCCTGTACAATGTATGCTAAAGGTCTCACGTACGCTGAAAACTGAACGCCTCTGACGAGCTCCACTCCACCTCATCACAAGGTGCCCATAGAAATGGCCAACGGGTCCTTAATTGAACCAGTTGGATCCAAAAGCACACAAATGATTTTTTTATTTTCTAGATTCAATCCCAGCTCAATAACAAACGATTAGTAAATGTTAGCATATTCTTAAGTAAGCCATTCCCTCGTATGAAAAGTATCCTGTCCGCCCAGTACTGCGGGTGAGCTGGTTCTTCTCCTCTCCATTAAGGTGCAGAGGAGTTACCCTCTAATTTTCCAGAATATCCCTTTTCCATGCTTTGGGTGCTGGCAGACACAGCAAACTTTAGATTTCTAGCTCGAGATAAGCATGCAAACACTCACCCCATACACCTTCCCGCATCTCTCCTCTACTTCCTGGGATTCTTCAGTATACGGTTGTTAAAAGTAAATTTGAAATAAATATATATACTTTAGACATGTTTTAAAAACATTGCCCTATTTTTTTTTTTAATTCTCTCTACAGTGGGAACATGAGATCAGCTCACCATGATGTGAGCAAGGGTTTTTTACAGCCTTGAACCCGCCAGATCAGTGTTCTTCCTTAACACATGCCCCCAGCTGGTAGGAAAGTCCAGGATTTCGCACTGTCAGGTGGTATCCATCGCTCTAGGAATTTATTGAGCAATCTCTTGAACAGCAAACAATATTAAAAATATCTCAACAGGACTAAAATCTGCAAACCAACTAACACCTCTACAAGAAGCCTCCAAATCCTCATTCTTCCTGGATTTAAACTAAGTTTTCCAAGGCTGCTGTTCAATACTAGGCTCTCCTCAGCAGCATTGCTGGCTTAAAAAGCCACTACTCCCCTCCCCCCGAGTGTTATTTTTAACCTGGATGATTTCAGTGATCCCATTTACAGCACAGCCCCACAGCTGTAACAGGACTGAGGAGCAGCAACTTGGGTGCGAAGACAGGAATAGGTGGCTAGGATTAAGACGGAAGAGATTGGGAATTTCTCAAGCTGGCATTTTCACCGGGGGCTGATGCCCCGTCAAGCCCAGACCCCAGAGAGACGTCCTGAGGACTCCAGCGAGAACAAAAATCCACAAGGCGACTTTACGTTTTCAGTGTTTCTTCCACATGACACAAACTTACTCATCTCTGGCCTTCTTCCCCAGGTCCCAAAAGTCACAAGATTCACTATCATCCCCCGCCTTTTGCCCTCCCCAGCTTCCACAGGCACCAGGCACTTCGCCCTCTTTCTGTACCTGCGCTTCAGATCCAGCAGCTTTATTACCCCAGTGCTACCTCATTTTAAAACAAGACTTTCACCGCCTCTTTAGACCAAGATTTAAATCTGTACGCATGGCAGTATCTAAAATCTCCCTCAAATATTTTTGAGCTCTTGCTACAGTCGAGATACATCAGAAGAATAAGTCCGGTGAGCCCTTACCAATCTGCATCTCTTTCAAATCACTGCACAAGGAAAGACATGAAAGCAAATTTAGGGAATCTTGGCACAGCAGCCCGAGAATGACTATGAGACTTCAGGGCTCTCATCAAACCTTCTGGCTTTCAAACAGGAACATGGGAGAAGCTTTTGCCTTTCAGAAGGGGCCGAAGACCCGGCGTCTGCGGTGTGTACGCCCCTTCCCCACCGGTAACCGAGCATTTCGCTTCACCGACTCCAAGCTTTTCACCACACCGAGGCCTACCAGCTTACCGTACCACACCGGGGGAGCGCTCCTTTAACTGCCTATGTGGTAGTTTTGTCTTTCCAGCAAAATCCCGAGCCATCTGAATGGCTGGATGGAGATAAAAGCCGCACGCTGGAGGCTGAAAACAGGAACAGGGTGCTCGCTATGGATTCGGGGGAAGCCGGGGGATACCAGCCAGGGAGATATCCATGGCTCCGGCCGCTCCACGCCTAACCTACATACCGGCTTTGGGGGGGCCGGGCCCCCATACCCCAGGGGGGAGCCGCGGGGCCCGGGGCGAGGCCCCCGGCCCTTCCCAGGCCGCTCCCGGCTCCTCTCGGGGGACGGAGCGGGGCAGGGCGGGGCCCGCGGGCCGCCTTCTCCCCTTCCCCGAGGCCCGGCCGCGGAGTGTGTGTGTGTGGAGAGATATATATATATATACACACACATCTAAATGTATAGCCTGAATGGAAAGGGAAGGCGGAGACCGCGGGGAGGAGGGGGGTGCAGCCCCGAGAGGCCTCCCTGCACCTGCCTGGCCGGCTCCACCGCGGCGAGGGCCGGGGCCCGGCGGGGGGAGGCCCTCAGGGCCCGGCGGCGAGGAGGGGAAGGGGAACGGCAGGGGAGGGAGAGGGGATCGCCCCCCCCGCCCCCAGCGCGCTGGCGGGGGCTCCCTCAGGGCCCCGGCTGAGGGAGGGAAGGGGGAGGCCGGGCCCGGCGGGGCTCCCTCAGGGGGGAGCGGGCTGAGGGTCCCCCTCAGGGCCCGGCGGCGGGAGGAGGAGG
>VXAK01015917.1:8622-28844 GCA_013399435.1 Arenaria interpres
GTTTATATTGGCAAGAAAGACTAACAAATCTTTTGTATAGAAATCTGTCTTGTAATAATTAAGGAAGTCACTATTTCACTTTCACTACTAACAGGAAGCTTCCAAAATTCACAGTTATGAGTAGTACCAAGTATTCAAGATAAATTAATATCAAATAATTCTCTGGAAGACTTTAAAGGTCAATTAGTTAATGACACCTAGGCAAAGGAATAAACATCCACTGAGATAACAAATGGTTCCAGACACAACGCCACAATGTTTATTATTTACAATTGCTTAGAAATATGTTCACTGTTTTGATTTTGAATGGAAAGTAACAGAGCTTATTAGATGACTTAATCTGCATTCTGTTAATAAAGATCTGTCAGTAATTGTTTACATAAGGTTTGTCTCATACTTAACACTAACTAGAAATAGACGTGATCTTCCAGCAACNGTCTTGTAATAATTAAGGAAGTCACTATTTCACTTTCACTACTAACAGGAAGCTTCCAAAATTCACAGTTATGAGTAGTNATAGAATCTTGTCAACCACAAAAGGTTCCCGATTTCAGATTACGAAAGAATACAGGGGTTGCACAGCTATTTCAGAAAAATCTATCTAACCTAATGTAATACTTACTTTTATACACATTCCACCTTCTTTATGTTTACATTCCTTTAAGTCAAGAAAACCTAGCAGTTTTTATAAGACTTCAGCATATAGAAGATAATCTATACTACACAGCACATGGCCTGAATTCATAATTCACAGACTTTAATGACAGAATAGACTGTGAGGTAAAATAAGGGCACACTTACTTAAACTAGATATTTATGTTCAACAAACATGTTAACTATTTGTTTATTCACAGAATTCATGGGAGAAAACTGTGTTACTTTCAACACTCCTCCTTTCCGAGACCCTACCTTCAATAACTCAGGTTGGCCCAAAACACGACCTCAAACAGAGTCTGAGTCTCCTATAAACCGACTCCCTGTCTCTTCTGTTTAGTTCATGAACTGATAAAGATGACCACAAACTTGCTTGCATATAATTTTCAAGCATGGATTAAGAATTGGCACATCATATCCTCAACTTCAAATCCATACCCGTAACAAGCCTTTTCCTCCTTTGGCCAGGCTGTCACCAAAGTCTTTCGGCTGCCGACCCATTTCCTCTCTCCGCTTCTGCTGAAATTCTTTATCCATAGTAATAGCAGCCAAGCCTTTTCCAACAGAACCAGTGATCCTAGACACCACGCCTGCTGCACCACCTGATAGAACAGGGCAGAAACCAAAAGTTACTGTTCTTTCACAATTTAACAGCAGATGACACACAAGAAGCCACAAAGTTCATAACGATTTCCCTTCATATTCAGTTCAGATATTATGAATTTACAGAGTGACTACCACATCACCCATGAGAAGACTCCAGAATAAATAATAATTTTCTAACTACAGCAAAATGTAACTGCTAGATAGCTTCAGTAGATGTTATCTAGCATATTGGATGGAATCATATTCTCTCGACCGTAACACATAAGGAAATAAAAATCTAAGGGAACTGTAACTGGTCCGAAGAATACTTCTCAGGCTTCTCCAGACACTTTAGGACCATTGGAATTATTTTTCTTATTCATCCACAGCATGTTACAAATTCAATTATACATGCAACATTTCTCAGTTCGTTTGCTCAGCCTACAAAACAGACATTTAGATGGTCTCAAGTTAGGTACAAATGATCTGTATCATGAACTCTGGCAACAGTACCTGACAAACTTAGATACTTGTCAAAATATTGCCATGTAGAAATTTTAAAACTATAACTTTCCCTCCAAAATAATAAGAGAACCAATATAAATGCAATCCATGAGTTATCCTGATTTATTAAACCAATGATACGATACATACCCACTGTGTGTCCAAGAAGACTTTTAACACCAATTACAAAGCCCTCAGCAAATTCTTCAGGTCCTTGAACAGCACCCTAAAAATGAAGCTTATTATGAACAGCAGAAAACTATGTATTTTTGCAGCCATTTCAGGAACAACTAGCAATTCCTTCACATTGACGGAAGTAAGGCCAATTGAATACGTTATTTCTTTAAAAGTTAACATAAAAAAATTTCTGCTTTCTTAACTTTTCAGGGTGTAGGGTACAATGGCAACAAAACTACAACCCTACCAGTATATTCAATCAGCCTACTATTCACACACAGTTGAAGACTCAGGAAGTGGTACCTGGAATGGCTCATAGAAGAAAGCTTCAACTCCCTCAGACAAGCCTCTGATTAAGCCAAATGGATTTCCAAGAACATCTAACCCAAGCACAAGAACATACATCTGTTTCAGGAGCTAAATAATGAGGGGAAGAAGCAAAAACAAAAGCAGTGTTACTAGCTGTTGTTATACATAGTTCCATGTTAGAAGCCAAGACTGGTAAATTTTTTTATTTACTACCTAAGTAAGGTGTTAGGGTACTCAATTAAGTATTCTTTACGAAGGAATGAAGACAGATTTAGGCAAAAGATGCAGTATATGTATGGATACCTATTAGAATACTTTGGCGAAGAAAAACAAAAAAGAACAGAAGCAAATCACTTAAAGTTCTTAAAACACTTTTTCAGGGTACTTCTGCATTTATGTTTTTGCAATGTGCCACCCAACTCCTACTGCAGTACCACAAAATAAAAAAAACACAGTAGCTTTTAGAGGTATTCGGCTTTTCTTTCCTATTTTCTGCATTCTGTAAGGTACACAAAGGCCTGATTAAATAAGCTTACTTGTTCACTATAGTGTCTAACAACTCTCTTCATCAGTTGGTCTCTCTTGTAGAACTGATACTTAATTTCAAAGAAAGCAAGTCTGAAAAACAAGTGATCACAGGTTAGTTGTCCTTCTAAATAGTTCTCTCTTTTCCTTCAGATACTACTGAAGCCCTACTCTCTTAAAAAGGAGCCCAAACCCCATCTTCCCTCCATTCCTCCCTTTCCCCAAAGGCTCTATACATTTATACTAGAATCAGTCAGCAAAGTTTACCATGGACCCAATTACTAAGTGTCTAGTAGCTTTATTCAAAATATTTCTTTAAAAAGTATATCTTTATTAGCTTACTTGAAAATAAGATCATCTACATCTGTTAGAGTAGCTCCAATACTTTTCAACAGCAAATTCAGAGAATGGATGGCTATCATTTCTTCCCCCTTATCTGATGCTTCTCCACCAGAAGCCAGAGACAGACTCAAATGCAACTGTCAAGACAGAATTAGTAAAACAAGACAAATCAAGGCAAAAAAAGACAAACACCAGACAGGTTGTGTGGTGCACACGTGAACAGACCAGTACTGAAACAGTGGTGAGTGTATTTTTACTCACTTTGAGGAAACGTACAATTTCAACAAGCGTGTTTGAACTCACAATGATATTACTTTGGTAGCTTATTTATTTATATTTCCATACAGAGAACTATCAAATTGCCCTAGAAGTTTAACTTTTATTGTGTTCATATCTAGAAAACTTCTGTGGAAACAATGAGAGAAACAACATGGTAAATAGGTAGAGCTTAACTCCCCGTAGAAGTTAAATTTTAAATTCTGATTTACGGAACTAGCTCGTGTATTTTTACAAGTAGACATTCTTTTGGGGAAATGCATGAACTTTAAGTCTTTAACTCTGTAAAATGAGATTATTTAGTGTTGATAAGACACCTTTTCTAAAAGAAATCCACACACTTTTCTTAAAGGTGAAGAGGGCAACAGAAAATTACTTTTCTTTTTCCTTGTTCACCCCCATAACCAATATTGCTTGCTTCTACTTGCTTAAAAGAGGGCATAGCAGTTATGCTGTATGATTTGACTTTTTCAAGATTCCTCATTTTCTTTTCTTTTTTTTTAAAAAGGCCACACAGCCATTTTCACGGTCTTCTCACTATCCAGTGGTTTAGAATACTGAGATGAAGTAAGGTGAAAAAAATGGTAGAGAAAAAGAAGCCCCTTCCTGTACTGAACAGACAGCACACTTAGACATTTTAAATAAAGATGCAGAAGAGACTTAAAATGATAACCATTTCTCCAACAACTTTAACTAGACTACCTAGAGGATGATGTTCAAGTATCACAACAGTATCTTGTTCCTCAAATGTTTTCCCTGGCTTCACATTCATGTAAGTTTATAAACACAATCATATTAGAAAAAAAAAAAAATAGTATTTGAGAACCTAAGCATACCCTAACTCACATCTAGAGAAGTAAAAGAGCTGAAAAAAGTGCCAGAATTTAAGTATCTGTATTGAGGCGTATGTCTGTCTTCTATATGTTCAGTGAAAAATGGAAAGTAAGCAATTTTTCTCCTCTAAATTCTTATTCATTCTGATAGCCTTAGGGAAGCATTCTGTTAATTCACAATAATGTATAATTACTGATGATCTTTATGCCGTTGCTCCAAAAACTCTAACTGGTTCATGACAGACATGAAGACAAGCCCATGAAAGCATATTTATTACAATTTATCATACACTACTTGGATACCTTCAGGCCAGCATTTTATCTAACTCATTATTATACCCATTGACTCTTTCCACTTAGCAATGGTTAAGGGTCTGTTTGTACTCATGGCCAACTAAGAAAGTTTTCTAATAAAGTATTGAGTAACGAAAAACATTGGAAAAAAAATCACCATTAGAAAGACCGCATGAAGACCTCAGTTACCCAGAAGGCTGATCTGAGGATGTATTTACTTCAAGGAATCAAGTAATCATTGATATCAAGTGGTTTATTAGCCAAAAGTATCTCTCTGTTACATACCTTTATTGGAGAAATATGGAAATGCTCAAAGAAGCTGAGCATTGACAGGTCTGTTAAAGAAGCCTCCATTAGCTCAGTGTTAAGTGCATCCACATCTTTCTGAATTAATTTAGTCTGGGTTTGTTAATAAAAAAAAAAACAGAGCAGAAGTTTCTCATCAGCATATATCTAATATAACAATATTATATATAAATACATATTAAAAATAAATATACACATACAAATAAACAGCACAAATAATGAACATAGCCAAATGTAATATAACAGTTAACTAACTACTTAAATAACCAACATCTCCAAAACTGGAAATAGTCTAATTACTTTTGTATACCATATTATAAGTATGCTAAGACATTTCTTTAATCCAGGGTAAAAAAAAAAAAAAACCACAAAAAAACCCTGAAACCATAAAAAAAAACAAAGAACCCCAAATGCAAAACACATAACAATTTCCGTGTGACTTTTTCATTTTATGCCCTATCACTTGATATTCCCTTAGATTCCTCAATCACTTAAGGCATCATTTCCAAATTAATTTAGAAATATTACTAAATATTACTATCTTACAGTGTCTCTTTATTCATTGTTGTCAAATGCAATACTCACTTATTTAAACTGAAATATTCAGGAAATCTCAACACTGTTACCATAAAGGCCTTGTTCAGGCAAAAATCAGTTTCTCTCATAGTTACCCTTTGTCTTTCAGCTTCTGGGTCTGTTGACGGAGTGAAAAGTTCGCTAAGTGCTCCTAAAAATCCCTGATCAATTTTCAGTGCCATTTCCTGGATTAGAACCATGAAGTATCTGAAATGGAAAAACCAAACAGTATATCACATGCTTACCCTACATAACTGAAATTTTGTTATGCCATGTTGCATATTAAGACTCGCAATCTACAATATCAACTGTCTGCTTCCAGTTCGAAGGGCTTACCAGCCTCATGAAGCTATATATTGCTTTACTGTAGATTACCCATATCTTAACACTTTCAAAATTTACCTAAAAATATTAACGATCACCAATTATCTCTTATACATTATGATTCCACGTGCATCACGGGTAACTTCACCTAAGTAACCTATTTCTTCCTCTTATCCAACTGCCTCCCTCCAAAAGGCATGTTACTTAATATTTATTTTATTAAAATTCAGCATCCTCAAATATTATATACACACTAATTAGGTACAGATACTCGCATGAGAAACCGTCAGAGTAATGGTTTTGTCTCACTTTTAGTAAAAAACTTCAAGGCAGACATATTAGCTAAAGAAGCTACATTTCATATTACATGAGCTGTCTGTTATTAGAGCTCCAAATAAACCCAGCACTGTAGAGCAAACAGGCAGAAATGCAACTCTGATATTGTAGCACAAGAGGGAAATACCTCTGATTACACAAATTGCTTAGTAACAGTCCCTTCATGTGGTCAGCCCTTACTTTCTAAAATTAAATTTCTTTTAGAGTGATGTTTTTTCACTGGAGATGTTTAAAAACTCAATCCGAAGTCAAGAGCTGTTTGGCTAGGAGATGAGCTTTAAAACAAAGTTCGCTTCTAAAACGTGTTGAATCTCTAAAATTGTATTACAACACACAGTTAAACTCACTTGAATTGCAGAACTTTGCTGTATTCGTTGAATCTAGTGATAATGCTGATGTCAATGAAGGGTTTTGGTTCTAAATAGAAAAAAAAGAGCCTAAGTGTATGTTAAAAAAATAAATTGCCAAGTTACTACTTTCAAGGCTGAATGAATCTGGTATTACTAAAGGCTTTCTCTTACCTGAATCCAAAGCAATCGACTTGGGAGGGGCTACAGGGTGAAATACAACAGGAAACATCGATCCTGGTAACTGATTATCAACCTAAAAAATTTTGCATAATTGCAGGAATATTGTAATGACACTATAATCAAAGATCATTTCCATTTTAGAAAGCTTGAGAAACTTGTTTATAGGTTGTGTTCAAGAACGTCATTCTTATTTTGGGGGAAGAAGAAAAGAGGAAGAGGATTACTCTGATATTATTTTGGAATGTTATCTATTTAGTTATAAAAGGTCGGAGCGTTGGAAGTGTTGCACAAGGGATGCTGACACAGGGTCACACCCACAAAGATTCATTTAGAGGATGTGCAGCTGATGGCATACGTGGACTGTAACACTGAAAACTACCTCCAGACAAAAACAGAAACAAAATGGGAAAGATAGAAGGAAAGAGGAAACTTCCCCATCAGCTGATGAGGAAAAGCATCAACAGGGTCCTCAATGAGAGGCCCCCCCTGGGGGACTCTGAAGTGCAGCAAGTGGAAATGAACATGGCACTGATGATGATGATTTCTCACCATCATTTTCCTTGAGTACTAAACACTTCTCACTAGTACCTGCTCAAGTGCTCTATCGCTTAGTTTAGCAACACTATTAGTACTGACTGGAGTATGCTAATCAGGTGCAAGTGTTGCACATAATTCACTGTTAAACTTTCATGCAGATATATTATTGCGTACTATTTTTGAGTATTTATATGTCTAATATCTACTTCCCATCAGACAGATAGTTTTTGTACTAAAGATCTCTGAACCTCTAGATACACTCTCTAGAATATATTACATGACTACATTACAAACAATGGTAAATAAATTTTTAAAAAGGCAGGGTTTTGTTTGTATGTTTTAACACACCGAAACACCTCTCTTTAAAAATAAACTTTTCATCACAGCACCCTGCTTTACATTAATCCACAACTATGTGGAATTTTTTCCATACTACTTGCAAAATCCTGGGCTGGCAGTTCTGCAATACTTCTCCATCAATGGAGCATTCATAGCACTTCCGCTGCTCTGATGTTGTGAGCATAGATCCACAGAGACAAGATTTGGAGATACTACTTCATATAAATGAATAAAATAAAAGCCTTAAAGTATCTGCTTAGTTTCTAAAACATGATGAAAGATGGTACCTGCAGCCAATACAACTGAGCCCGTAAGCTTCTTTGGTGAGGCGACTGTTTGAATTCAACCTGAATTCCTGACAGGAAGTTGCGTCGGATGTTGCATCTGACTGGGAGACGCATTTCCATTGGAACCTTACTAAAATTCACCTGGAAATACAAGAAAGCAGAGCTAACATGCAGTTTAATTAGCGAAATAACAAAATGTTACTTTACCAGTAAACAAGCTGTCAAAAAAACCCTGTGTTTTTCCTTATTTCATGATCACAGGGCTACCGAATTACTCAATCGAATTATGTGCATGTAAAGTAACCAAACCCACAAGTTATTCTGATAAACACATCACATTGCAACTTCAACTGATCCCAGTGGGAACCTCTGTGTCATCTTAGTTACTACTTTTTCATGAGTTATATATTACATTGGCACAATTAAACATATTGACATGCAGCTGATTACTTTCCCAGCTGATGCTTTTACCCTGATCCTGAAAAATTTAAGTTATGAGAAGGAAAAGGAAAAATCTCTCCTTTATTCTGAGTCAAATGTAACAACTTAAAGACACAAGTTTTTGATATCACATACTTAAAATGCACCACTGCATAGTACAATACCTAAGTATTCACACAACTAATGGTATATATGTTTTTTAAATGAAAGGATGATACAGAAAAGAAGCCTGATTAAGGTACTATAAAATGTCTGTATTTTAGTTAGCCATTTCAACACACTAAATTTTCATGTGGAAGACGGGTATGTCTGAAAAAGCTCAGGTAAGTGATTTAATTTTAAAAGCCTTTGAATGCTACAGTCTCCTTTATCACATCAAGTCATGGGAACTGCAGCTTACTAAGTTAAAACCAAGATTTCTGCAAAGAATTTGTTACCTTAATGAGAATATCAGTTCCAAACTAACATGCAGATACCAAGCCATCTTTGAAAAAATTCTTTGAGATTCTTACTTCACAATACAAGTCTAGAAAATACCTGCTTACTGCCTCAGGATTACCTCAATACACAAATATGCTACTGTATAAACTGTAAAACTATTTTTAAAAAAGCTTCCTTTTTGTTTCTCTTAACACAGAGCATCTATCCTTACTCAGCAAAGCAGAAGTCTGTTTTAACTGTTGCCTATGTTTTGCAATCACTTAAACACTGAAACCTCAAAACGTACCTCAGTATTGCTGTCTAGTTTATGCCAACCTGGAGCCTGGAAAGCACTTTTAGAAAGATACTTTTGATAGGCTTGTTCCAACAGGTTTATTTGTTTTTGATTAAATGGTTTCCACTTGTGCCTTGGTTTCAGTTCCCAAACAACACCAGAACTGAAAGACAAATAACAAAGTTAACAATTTAGAAGTACTCAAAGCTTTCTTATGTATGCAAACCGTTAAATATTTTCTCAAAAATCCCCATCATTAACTTTTTCTTTTTTTAATAGAAGCAAAGAAAGGAGGCATTTAAATCCTACTTATTCAAATTGTGCAACGAGAACAAAGGCAGAACTTAGTTTTACTGAAAAAGGTTTCACTTATACTAATTTTATTTGAAAGATGTCCCCTTCAACTCTACTGTATTGCTGAAATTATACTATGTTGTCAAATTTCGATTATTCAAAGGAACATTTAGGCTTCCATGGGCATTACCTAGTAATTCCTATATAAGAGATTTCTTTTTTATTTTCATTGTTAACAAGAGAAAGTCCAAGGCTATGGAGTGACAAGTTTATTTCTTGATCAGGTTGCTCCAGCTCCTCTGCTTGTCGTGCTTTAGAAACTAATGCAACATCATCAGTGAAAAGTAGCACTCGTTGGCGTCCATCCAGGAAAGACACCCAGTGTATCTGAGTATTTGCATTGTAAGGGAATTGACCACATTCATCCTGCATATGGAGGAAAAAAAAGCATGTAAGTGTATTACAGGAATAAATCCATGATGTCACTGTATGTTTATAAGCAAGCAAGTTTACCGGCACATATTGAAACTACAGCTCAGTATTTTTCTTGTTTGTTCAGTTTCCTGCATCATACTGATTTGGTGGCAGCTTGTATTGCAACACAGGAAGGCAGCTGAGGGGTGGAATTTTATTTTGTTTTGAAAAGTTGGCATTCCAGCGATATTTGTGGGTGAGAATAATATTGGAAATTATTAGGAAACAAAGGCCTTACCAGCAAAAGAAAAGATTTAGAACTGTAGGTGATGGAGGAGGCATTAAATCATATATGTTTACAGAACAGTAAAACCAGACAATGATTAAGATCTCTGCTCATATCTTTGTTATTCTTCATTTTGAGGCAAAACTGAGATATTTAAAGCCCTTTTCTCAAAAGCCCAAAATAGCCATGAATGTAACCCTAATGATATAATAAGGAAATAAGTTTCAAACTCAAAGCATTTTTAAATGTAAAAAATTTGACCCAAGGAAGTGCTTATACAGTAAAACACACTGTAATTGGTTACCTGTCAGAGTTCAGCTGTGAGAAACTAAATCCATTCCCACGGTAACTGAAACACAAACTTGTTTTCCTGACCCTAATGTTAGCTACTAATATTTTCTGTTTTCTTATCTTAACTCTCTGCCTAATCAACAGAAAAACCAAGCTACCACTGAGGAATTCAGAGTCTAGTAAAAGGTGCAAGAGGGCTGCTATTTAGAGACAGCCACTTTAATAGGACTTTATTTAGCCTACATTCCAGTTAGGTGAGAAAGCTCTTCCTCCGTCAACGCTTGCTTCGCCATTTAACAAAACTCTTGGCCAGACTTTTCCCAGATTTATCTCTGCTTCTAGTTACAGTTTCCCTCTTTCCCCCACCCATTTTCCATCTTGATCATCATTATTTTGCTCCCATTTCATGCATTTTCCTATTTTAATATTGCATGAGTTAAAAACATGGAAGTAGTGAGCAACTTGGAATTTTCTGCTCCATGCAAGCATTTCCCACAGGAAGCGAGTCACAACAGTCAGGGCTTTTCTCCATCTTTAGGGAAATACTTAAGCCCAATGCAGCACTGCTAGATAATCAGTGAATTATTCATCCTCTATACTATTTAAATACATCCACAGCTCATATACTTTATTCTCCTTCTTTTCATATCCAAGAAAACCATGGAGAAAATGCAGGTTGGAGTTTGTGTCCAATCCTCCAATTGTATTAATCTAAGCATCTAAAATCTTGCTACGTGAGAGGAGGTCAAAAGTCTCTTACGGATGCAACGTCACTGAAGAAGCTTTCTCACAGATAATTTTCATCTTGTTATAGTCCTAGATTGGTTCAGCATTTATTTTTCCCCTTCTGAAATTTACCTTAAGTAGGTCATGTTCACCAAAACTTTGGGAGTAGCCCCAAGTCAATTTTCTTGTTTTAGTTGGATCTGTCCATGCAAACAGGCATACTTGGTTTGGTTTCAACTCCATTTCCTCTTGCAATCCGCTGCAGGTTAAAAGATAAGGAGTAAAATTACAGCATTTTCTGGTTAAGACCACTGATTGAAGTGGTGCAAGCAGATCACGGAGCTACATACTCCACTCCTCCAGCCTGCTGGGGTGAGGCGCGGAGCGCCCAGGCTACCCACTCCAAACTAGTGAGGCTGCAGTTTGGCTCTTGGTTAACTAATATCTATACTCCCACTTTATTCTCTCCACTACAAATATTGCTTAAAGTAGAAAAAATAGTTCATTAAAACAATGTGATACCAAAAGGGGGCTGTTTCCTTGTTTTTTGAGGTACACTGGCAAAAGAGAACTACTTTCTTCACAAGGGATACCCCGCCCCGATTAAAAAACCAATAGTGAATTGTGTCTTTCCCATACCTCTGTTTGTATCTGAGAGAGTCCCATGGAGTATGGTTAACAATAAGAGCTGGAGCAGCTCCCTCATGGTAATCCGAGAAGCTTATGACAGTAGAATGCTCAGAAACATTCACATCAACCAATAAACCCCCATTCTGGAGATAAAGTTAGACAGAAAGTTCAATATTTGTTCTTATTTAGTCTTTCACAAGCCTCTTACAAATGAGGAAAGTAAACGTACTCTGCATTACCCAGTAAAAGTGAACTCAAATCGGTCACTGGCTTAAGACAGACATCAGTAGCATTTACCAACTATTTGTTGATTTAATTTAATTAAAAAATTATATTCGAACTATAACATTTTTAAGAATTACTTTATTTGGCAAAGTTCAGCAAAAAGCACAGGCAAGCATTCCCTTCCTTTCTATTACAAAACAAAGTTATATTTAAAAACTGCAATTTCCTGCATACTGCTTACAAATCTGAAAAGCTACTCTAGAGAAATGTACCAAAGTTTCTAAAGTTATGACAAATATAGCCTATTAGCAAACTGATCACTGAGCAGAAAAGTTCTGTTGATTAAACTTCTAAACAAATCATCTAAAGTCTTTCTTCTAATGACTGTCAAGATCCTGCTTTCTTCCAATATATCAGCAAGATTTTTCTGAAATACGTAAAGCACAATTTTTCTCATTTTCTTATACAAAGGAGGTACCTCATCCTTTCCCTTTTAGATAGTATCTTCAGATAGTTCTCTCGAATGCTTGTCTAGCAAGATAAATTGATGGTTTTGCTACACTGTAAGGTCTGGAGAAGAGATGGGAAGGGACACATCCACCTTTGAAATATATGATCTTAAATTCTCCAGCTCACATCAGAGGAATGTTAGAAATCATGTTTAGCACTCTACTAAGTAGTAATAAAACCTCACTACATGCAAGACGAGAAAGGATTCTCTTGCAAAGCTGAGCCATCTAATATCTTAGAACAGTGAAGAAAAAAAACCCCACTATTCTAATTAAAGTGCATCAACAGAACACCAGATCATTGATGACATCTTGTTCCAAAAACATTTTTTTCAAACTGCTTTAACAAACTTGGAGGGCTAGATTATCCTCACAGCTACTTGCATTTCAGCTAATTATAAAAAGCATTATCTTCAAAGACTTGTCTGAACATGCTACATTTACATGCACATTCCCTAATGCTGTGCTAGGGTAAGTTCTGAAATAATTAAGATTCTACTAATTGAATCACAAATTATTTTAGCCATTAACTGTTTGTCTCCAACATGTATTAGCTTATCAAAAAATCAAAAACTACATTCTATTTTTGGTAACTAATCTAAATAAAGGCACCTAAGAAATACCCTCTGCAAAAGAACAGATGGTAGAATGGTAGAGGTGTGGTATACTACTTTTAATTTAATAGCAATAGAGCTGTTCAGCTTCCTATAAGCTTGTCAAAACTAAATTAACCTGACCACGTCACACAGCTAAGACAAGATTAACAACATCGCAAACTTGATTCGTAATCTTTTTTATGCAACTGAAGTGCAGTGTACCAACAAGGTTTCAATCTTGATGACCTCGAGAAGTTAAGTTTTCCTAAGTTCAATGTTCAATACCATAAGGATAAAATGGAGTGTTAAGAACAGATGACACAAAGTCAGTCTCACCAATTCCTCCAGCCTCAGCAGAGTACCATTATCCTGGGCTGTATAAAGGAATGGTCTGGATGGGCTTTCATAACCAACTACTCTTACACAAAGTTCACCAGATGAGTTTTCAGGCCAAAACGGAAGGCACTGTAAAACAAGAAATATGCATGACTTTAACAGTTCATATATGTTGAAAATAGTAAGCCAGAAGTAAAAGAGTCCTGTGTGACTAAAACAATTTCAAACAGCTTAGTTCTTACCCCAGTATCTACTGATGAATGTCTCATCTACATTTACTAGATTATCTGAACTGAAGGACTTGATTTTACCAACATATGCAATCTGTACTGTTCAAGTTGCCCTGAGGTGTGAAGTATCCATGTCATGCCATCAGATGTGACAGAGCTTCTATAAGAGGACTGCTTTTTCTTCAAGTGATAGCTAGAGACCAGTTGTTTGTCAACAATAACATCCAAAGGAAAATAAACTGAAACATTACCTCTGAAGCCGAGACATAATTCCATTTATTAGTTGGAAAAGAGCCATTAGGACCAATTTCTCCAACTTCTAGTTCCAGAGAAGATTTGTTTGCTATCGTGTAGAATGGAGTGAAGGTAACTATCCTGGTAAGGTTAAAGCTGCTCATTTTGATGCTAACTCCAACCTGTTGAACAAGGACAATTTCAGCAAACAATCAACAACGAGCTTAAGAGATAAGTCAGGATGGAAATAAAGAAAAGCCAATATTACTGTAATTACAAAGGCTAGCACACTACACTCCTGTTCTGAACATCTGTAATAAAAGAACAAGACGGCATGCTATAAAATCAGCAAACTAGGCAAAACAATTAACACAATGGTAAAGAGACAGTTTTAGCTGTAGCATTTTGTAGCTGTAGCATTTGTGGGGAAAACCCAACAGGAATCCCGCCACAGTAATTCAAGACAACTTAAAATAACCTTATCATCAGATATCAGTTAATGAATGTATGGAAATATAACTCCCCACATATCTGCATATTATTATAAACTATATTCTTTACTCTGCCTAGTTGTGGAACTGTAGCCTTAGGCAAGGCTGCTGAGCGAAGATCTAAGCACTTGCCAACAATTATGAATTTTGAATGTGAACTCTTATCTCTGCCATACAAGTTCACCATTGTATTTTCAAACAGCCCAGCGCTCCACATTTGTTACATAAACCAGATTTATGAATTACACTGAAAGTTGGTTGGAAGTTTTGGTTTTCTGTTAGAAACTACTTGTTGTCAGGTGCAGACATGAATAGCTGGAGCATAAAAATTATTACCGTAGATGTTAAGTATTTTCACGATTTATAAGCAGCATAAATCATGAAACAAAGGCCTTAAGAAGAAAAAGAGGTCAAGTCAAAAGAACCCTAAGAGAACCCAACAAAACACAGAAACCCATCTTACCAGATAGTCCATGTTGTTAGCTGAACACTTGACACATCCATAGCTTCCTACAGTATCAAGGGAAAAGCTACTGGACCAAGTGCTAGTTGAAATACATAACTGGATCTACGAAAAAGAACATGGAAAGTACTTCATAGATCAATTTTTATTTTGTAGTTCATGACCTATGGAGTGCAATTGTATCACACGTAGCAGTATGAAGACAGCACTTCAGTGCTTTTAAAACCTTCTATAAGTTAAGATAAGCTTAAGCATGTAGTATCACTCTTCATATTCTGATTTATAAGTCTGTGCCTGAGTTCTGATAAAGATGTTACAGAAGCAAAATAGAGGAGTCCTCAATGACTCATCTTCCTGACAATACACACACAGATGGGAAAAAAATGCTACAATTTTGTGGTGCTTCACAAACTTGAAGAGAGGGGAGGAAATAATCAGAAGAACATCTCATCAAAACCATTTTTTCAACTATTGTTGGGTGAAAAAGAAGATTTTTAAAAGGAAAGAAGAACCATTTATGAAAAAATCCTCTACTGCAGTACTCCTCATTTAACCATGCAAATATCACATCAAAACAAAGGAACATGTTTAACACAGAACAAAATACTTACATTGTGCATTTTAAATGTCAAAGTACCTAGCTAAGTAAAACACAAACTTGTGATTCCTCCTTATTCAGTGGAAAATGCCTCCACCGAATGATTCAGAGCAGACTTCCTTTTGACTGTAAAGGGAGTCCTCACTCTTAATTCATATACCTACATTAAATTCCTCTTCCAAGAAAACAGTTTTCTGATAGGGTACCCACTGAGTTTTTGGGACCTAACTGCTCTATACTACCAGCCAGCTTCTGGTCAGTATGAAAGTTCAGCAATGGGATGCAGTGCAAGGCATGGAAAATATTGCAATAGACTTTTTGTCTACTTGCCTTCCCTTCCACACAGTCCCGAAAGTATAATTAAGAAGAAGAAAGCAGCAGCCAAATGAAAGCCTACAGATTTAAATACTATAAAAAAAATTCCTGAAACAAAATATGCGTTTGTGTGTTTTTCCCCCTTGGATTTCATAACACCAGCACCACAACCACCACTTAAAATAAGCATACCTTATTTTTACTAAAAATATTTTTCTTTTTAAAGGAGAACAAAACAATATCTCTGTAGTCTGCTGGATGCTTCACATGAGTGTCTTCAGCTTGATACTGGAGAACCCGGGAAGTCTTGTTGATTATCCAATAAGGACTGAACACAGACAAGATCATACGACTTCCGATTCGCCTAGTATGTATGTAAATATCCACTGTCATCGCTGCTGCAGAATGGCATGTGAAACACACAGAAAAAAATTCAGGCATCCCATCACGAATTTTAAGATGCCCACTCCAGTCTTTGCCTTGATATTTTATCAACACAAGCTCCATTATTTCTCCATTGATTCTCGAATGAAAAACATCTGAAGCACTCCCTTCCGTCAATTCACGGGCTTCTGCTGTTCCCTGTAGCAAAATTAAAAGGGCCATATTAAGTTTTTAATGTATAAAATTTAGGTATTCAAAAAGCAGTGGTTTTTTTCTCCTCTTGCAGGATGCACATGTTTCAGGTACCTCAGGTACCATAAGTCCCAATCTCCAATCACTTTCATTTGAGTCTGATCCTATAAACTATTTGAGATCAAGTGCGCTTTTCTTGAAGGACAGTAAAGACTGCTTAATTCTGGATTTCAGGAAGGCAAACTAATTCCAATGCATCCCCTGTCTCTGTTGCCTCCCTCCTCCATAATTTCCAATGGATTTTGGCAGCGAGTTCTTATTCGTATACTTACAATACTGAGTGCAACACTGAATTGGACTGTGCTGCAGATGTACAGCCAGCACTTTTCACATTAAAGAAGACCCCAGGCAGAAAGCCGGCAGCTGTGCCATTCTGTTTAGTAGCACAGCTTTCCTCAGGCAGTAGCATCCCACAGCAATAGCATTCCTGAGAAACAGTGTATTTTACCGTAGCGAACAGTGAGTGGCCAGCCTTGATTAGTTGAGGGATGTGAAGACAATAAGCACATAACGGTCTACAGGTACACTGACTTTCAGAATAGATTTGAATTACTAGTTTCTAAGGCCTCAGTCAAGGCAATACCCCTCTGTTCTACCTTCTCACTAGAAACCCAGGTGATCCTGAGTACTGAAGTACAGTGAAGGTAAGGAAAAATGGAAATAGTGCCATTAGGACGTTGCACACAAGTGAAAGAAAGATCTAAATCAATGTCACAGCCAGTCATGGAAGTAGGACAAAACAGAGCAAACTAAGATGATAGTTCTAAATCCTGACACTTCTATTTACTCAAAATTAGTCAGCTTTCATGAAGAAATACTAGATACTGAAAATACTGAAAAAAAGAGGAAAAAAGTCTGCGTAGCATCCTGCAAAGAAATCCTCTGATTTGCACAAGGGAGACCTCACAACGTCCCCAGTAAAGAATCAGTGCCAGAATGGAGAGAATTTATGTTTTCTACACAGAAGAAAAGCTCCAGAAATTTCAGATGCTTTTTCTTAAGTGTCTCCCTGTGGAAAAAAAGATACCTTGCAGAACACAAACAGGATCTCACAAGAAAGTAAAAGAGAAAGACCAATCCTCCAGAGGTTCCATATTTAAGAAGCAAGGCAGAACTGACCAGATTCACCCAAATTAAAACAACAGAATCAATCCATCACCTCACTCATCTACGATAGGAAATACAAGACCCAACATTCAGTATCTTCCACACTACATTCACCTCCACTTCTAAGCACAGTCTTACTTAAAATCAAGTAAAGGATTTACAAATAAAACCATAAAATAACGTACCTCAAGTAAATATTTCAAGGAGTATGGTAAAAGATTCCTCACAGTCAGTGTAGGGTGAAGGTGGATAATGTAGGCAGGATCCCACTCCTTTCCATAAGGTGAAATAAAATTTAGTTCATCAGGTACAGCTGTTGAGCTGATTATTAGAGGTAAGAAGTTTGTCTCGACAGCTGGGCACTGTAACAAGCACTTTACTTCATTGCTCCTGTGTAGCTCTTCCCTCCAGGCAATGTAAGTTGTGGACTCTTTAAACTGACCCTCGAACATTCCTGTTGGTCGAACATATAGATGACACCTATTGGAAGAAGACAGGTAATGGTACACAGTAGCTCTCCTTGGACAGCCAACCTCAACAAATTTTAAAGTAATTGCAAATTCCAAAGGGCTTCTGCAGCATCCTTATTACCTAATAAAGGCAGCATTTTGGGTTTTAGCTCAGTCAGGAAGAGTTCCAAGTACAGATTTAAGCTTCCACACTAATGCTGCATTTGCGCATCGGTCTCACACAAATTAGCCCCACAAAACAGACACAGCATACCTGTAGGAATGTAAAGGAACATGAAATTCCTCTTCTGGCTTGGATATGCCAATTGGCTCCAGTGACTTGGAGTCTCTAGCCAGTTTATAGATTATAAATGGGATAGAAAAATGGTTCTTGATCTAGGATCAAAATGCATAATTTTCATTACACTTCTATGGTACAAATTTCTGAAGGAAAAATTATCAATCCCAACAAGGAAAAAAAACCCCATTAGTAGATTTAATTAAACTCCTCTGAAAAACAGACTTCTATGTGTCTTAGTAAGAAATACAATTCTAAGGATAACAATATGCAAGCATATGGAAAACTATGCTACTTTTACATTCCATGAATTATAAAACATGCTTAAAATACTAAGTCACATAAGAAGTACATATTCCAACCTCAGCACTGAGGATATGAGAAAGCCTAAAGTTAAAAGTAAAAACAAGATTTGCCATTTAACAGGAATACACATACAACAGAATACAGATTAAAATTCATGTAACAGAGTAAAATTCTTCATAATTTGTGTTAAGTATGATCTCAAAAATTGCAGTAAGGAAGAAAAGCAAAGTCACTCAGAGAAAAGCACTTCTTTCAGGCTTTTGCTTTGTTTGGTTGTTTTCTTTACCTGCAGAGGAGATCGTAGAGTAATAACCTTATTTCCTTCTGTAGCATCTATCTGTACAACAACCGAGTCTGAACTATCATCAAGAAGGTTTCTTACGCTGTACAGGCGTCGACCTGGTTTGGCTATGGGAACGTTTACCACTTCTTTGTATCCTTGAAGTTCTAATTCATAAAAATATACAAAAGTCTTAATTAGGCAAAACAAATCACATCACCATTTGCTATTTGAAGAATACTTCAGCTTCTCTAAACTCAGCAACAACCAAGATCAAAGCACTCTCTCGCAAGAGCACCTTGAAATGGTATTTGAGCACCACCAAAGGAAAGCTTTAAGATCAGAATACTCTTGAAGACCGTAACTTTAGAATATGATTTATACATGGCACAATAAATACACCGAAGGTATTTGTTGGGTGAATTAACAAAAAGCAATAAAAAACATGATCTTTGTATCACAGCTGAGTATCTTCACATAGGATGGAATGGAAAGGTAAAAAACAGAAGATAATGTATTAGTAGACATTATATCCTATTTTCCTAGGACTATTTTCTGGCAAAGCGCAAAACACAGAAAAATCATAACTGCTCTCAAGTAACTGAGTAACTACAAAATACCAATTGACAGTAGGGATATGAGAAATGAAGATCCTGCTTAACAGGAGTTGGAACACACAGGCCTATGTCCCAGGGGACTGTAAGATGGACTATCAATAAATCCATCAGAATGCCTTCCATTTCTTCCAAAGGGGAAGAAAAAAGATTGTACTTCTCACTCCCTGAAAAACTAGACAGAAGGAATTTTACATCTTTAAGAATTCCAGTAACTGGCTTAATTTATTTTCACTATCATCAGTATTCAAAAGCAGTTTCAACACAATGTATTTCACCTGAATTTTGATCACATTGAATTTAACCGTGTTCACTCCCCCATGTTCCCATTCTGAACATGTCATAATGCACAGTACTCCCTTCCATAATACCTAAATTTAAAGCGAAGATGGTGCTTTCTTGTCGGTGCAATGCAGATAACTTTCCTCTTTGGGGCGTTTCAAAAATAGAGTATTCCAGTTCCATGCTCTGTCCAATATCTACATCATTCACATTTGCTTTTCCAACTGAACCAACTATCCGAAAATTGGAGCTAGGAACCACTTTGAGAGGAACACCTAGGGCATTTTTCACTATGAAAGGTGCTGTCTCTTTAAAGGAATAGTCAAACGTGGATGCAGTCCCTTCTGAAAACGCCTGTAATTAACAACACATATAATACATTATACATAAATAGCCGCCACAATAGCATATATGAATAAAGGCTTCAAAAGACAGTTCCCAGCAACTACCAGCTTGAAGAAAAAATGAAAAAAAGCATATAGCAATACCTATGCTTTGTATAGTAGTATTTCAGGGAAGTAAAGGTTACTTTTGGAAAAATTAATTAATATTCTGTGATTTGCAGCAAAAGTTGATGCTACAATTAGCATTCACGCTGTTTACACAGGATTTTTTTTTACAGATGTTTGGTTGTAAGAGAAAAGTAACATCTGGGATGTCCCAAGCACATTCACCATGTACGTATTCCATATTCAACCACAACTTATGCTTACAAACTTTTG
>VXAK01015917.1:28909-51044 GCA_013399435.1 Arenaria interpres
TGCCAATACAGACTTACAGTATAAGCAAGTACTAATGAGCAACAACTAATGTTGCTCATTTAGAATTAAAAAATAAAAAGGATTAAGTTATATTCTGTAAAAACAAATTGATTTGGTAACTAAAATTTCTTCCCCCCATAAAAAGGGGTGAAAAAAAGCCTAGGACATCCATAAACACACCAACTATCTCAAGAAAAATAGGGAAAAATATTTTTAACACAGCAGACATTCTACTTATACAGTTTGAATCTTAAAACACACACTTGTCATAGTATTCTACTGAGGAGAAACGACAGAAAGGAAGTAATTTTCTCTTTTAATATTTCAGAAAAAGGATTGTAGAAAATAGTTGTGTTTATTGGAGGGGTTTATTTTCACTAAGTCTGCTTGGAAGGCTGTTCCTGAAGCCCTGCAGAAGCACAATTTTTCTTCTAACACAGAAATGGCTTATTTCAAAAGCCTGCACCAGCTTTTTGTTAAACCTAAAGGACTAATCAGAGTAAAACTCCTCAGCTCTGCTAGATAACACTTGGCTTTTAACTAGCAGCACAGAAAGTTCTTTAAAAAAGTAAAATCAGAACTTCCTACAGAACTGCATAATTGGTCACCCTCTGCCTGTTAGGATTACCTTGGCTAAATTACTGAAAACAGCAAGACAACATTTGGATATTGTTATATTCATTGTATCCTTTGAAGAGATGTTAACTGCAGTTTGTGGCTCAGGAAGAACAATGAAATCATCTCCAGGCATCAAACTTCTCTCTTGGACAGGGTTAGTCTTCATCTAAAACAAAAATGTCATTAAGCAGTTATGAACACATAGGTTACTTTCTCCTGTGTTACAACAAGAAAAAACGTGACCTATATTCAACAATGGCACCAAGCAAAGGAAAACCTACTTCATCTTGTAAATTTCAGACACCTTACACACAAACACAAAAATTTTATATCAGCAGTGAAAACAAGTTAATTTCCTTCCTCTCTTCATGTGCAGTAACACACTACATTTTGCCTGTGCAATGGACAGTTGACATTATTCAGAAAAAATTTAAGATGTCTAAAGATTGATTTTTTTTCCTGTGAAATTGCTCCCTCAAAAGCAACAGCATTCAGAGGGTCAGTGTTCTGTCACACAGAACTTTTAAGAAATAGCTGACTATCCAAACTATTTCACATAGTTTTAAGTATGTTTACATACTTCCATCTTTAAACTCCATTGCTTCCTTCCTCCTTCAATTCGTTCAATAAGCGGCTCCCACACTGCATAGGTTTCATTGTAATAATGAATCTAAAGAAAGAATCAAAATTAAGTTAGGCATCTAAAAATAAAGGACCGAGTTCCTTCCAATAGCATTTAGTAGAAAAAAAATAAGAAAACAATCTTCATCTCACTTTTTGGAGGTCTAGCATTAATTTTTAATAGCTTCGAAAACTAATACACACAAGTGTAATATATCATACATCTTTCGTAAGTGACAGCATTTTTGAAGAACTATCTGGTTTGCTTTTAGAGCAGCCAGACGGCCTGGTAACTCCACATCTTTTTGACACCTTCACTTCATATAATGCAGTGTCTATCCTCTCCTACACTATTTGAAAGAATGACTTTGAGATCAAAACCTCAGCACCTCAAGAACTTCGTTGTATTATGAAATAACAATTAGTTCTGAGTAGACTTGAGTCTGAATCTGGTTGACTGGAATAACTCATCTAACTCATAGACTACACCGAGTTCTTACTTCCCTTCAGCCACTGCAAATCTGAACAGAAATTGTGGATCAAGTAACTCTGGATGCTCCCTTTCAGCTATTTTCCTCATCCCTCCCCGCTTCAGGAGGCTCAGTGCCTTCTCCCAGTTGTACATGATCAGGCATGTATCTTCCATACTCTATTAGGATATGCACATGCAGCAGTGAAAGAAGGCTACTTGTGTATCCGGTACAAAACAGAGTATGAGGCATATTTGGTGAACTGACAAAATATAACTGCGATGTAGTTAACCTATTGCATAGAGCAACTGCACATCTGGTTGTACGAAGCTTTAACGTGCTGTCTCCGTAAGAGACTTATACCATCTTGGAATTCACCATATCTTGGGGAAAAGAGCTGCAATAGGTGGCAAAACAAATACGGTGTCATTGCAATGCAAGACGCAAAGATTTAGAGAAAACAGTGTAACTTCTATCTTACCAATAAGCACAATGTTAGGGACACGAAAAAAGGTGGGCAATATGAATTAAACACAAATATTCAACTAAGCCAAGCTCATTGTTCATACAGCAAAAAGTGAACATGCGAAAGTAATAGAGAAACAGAGAGGACTAGATTATTCCACAGTAGCAATTGCCATTAAAGTCTACTATTGATTGCAAAGCAGTTTTAAAAAAAACCACTTTTTGCTTCATACTTGCCTGACTACTAAAGAACCGCTAAAAGCATTACAGTTGAAACATATTATTAATTTAGCATATAGAAAGTGCACTAAAAAGTTACTCGTACGTTATGAAATGTGCAGAAGTATTTTAAACCGCTAACAATTTGATTCTACATACCTCTAGTGACATATCAGCAGTGATCTCCATCAGCGAGGACCAGTTTTTAAGGACACCTGCAAACACAGATTCTACTAACAATAAAGGGACAGTACGATGTCCCAGACCACATTCCAAGGTGATCTGAACTGATTTCACTACTATGTCAAATTTCTCTTGTTTCAGAACATGTTCACGGTCCTTAAAGCTTTCTGTTGCTTCTGTGGCTACATCAACACCAAGAAACCAAGCACTGCACTGATCAATAGGCTTGACTTGCCACAAATTCTCGGGAACTTCAGTTGGTCCTCTGGAATCCTCCTCTGTTGTTTTGGGTTTTATGGCAGCCATAATGGTCACCACAGTATTCAGAATTATTGGTGAGATCTTGAACAAACAAAAAAACCCAAAAAATGCTTTTAAAACTCATTAACATAAAAAAATATGATAAATGGAGATGGCAAATAATTCTTGGCTTCCTTGTACAGGTACACACCATTAAAGACCCTTAACAAGAAATGCAACTTAAATTCTAAGATAAAGAAACAGAATCCATTCACAGAGTTCCTCTTATTTTCCTTTCCTACAAAGTTCCCCAATTCCTCCCTCACAATCCCACAGGCTCCAGAAAAAAATTCTCAGATTGGAATTTTACTTTTACCGATAAATGGTACTCCCATAACAGCAGTCAATATCAACATTTTCCCCTACTACATTGTAAAACATGAATTTATTTTTAAGATCTTCAAGGCTTTCAGAAAAGCATGTTTGCAGAGTTCTGTACAGCACCATTTCGATTAGCAGTACAGCACATCTGTCAAAAGCTTTATGCTTTAGGAGCAATGTTCTACTGCTCGCAGTTTGAGATTTCACCACTAACACCTTTTCAGATCACAAAAGCAAATTTGTGAACTTTTTATAGGAGAATTAACAAATTCCATTCTGAAAGACCTTTGTAAACACAAATATTAATTTACCTTTTAAGAACAAAGAATTTCACATTGTATATCATTCTAGAAATCATGTTAACAGTCTTAAATTTACACACAGTTGTATGCGTGCTCCTGCTTAGAAGTCTCTCTGAGGAGAAAAACAGTGGTGGTGGTGGCAGGGGGAAGGGTTGTTTCATAAATGTGGAAAAAACTCGTAGGGGGAATCCTAGTATCTTAAGTATTTAAATTAACCCTTTTTTTTGCCAAGCAATTGTCAAAACAAGGAACACGTAATGATTTTTTCCAACACAGAGCAGCTCTAAAAAGGATAAACACCTATTTTGGGGATTAAACTGACAGGGAAAATGGAAGTTTTAAACAGTAATATCTAACTAAAACAAAAAAACCAAACAAGCTACACCTTTAGAAACACACCTGGTCTTCCAAAGATCTTACCTTTATAATGAGTTCTTCTATTGTTACTACCACACTTTGTAACCCTGAGACATGCACCATATTTTCCATAACTAACGAACATGGCCGTAACACCTGAGTGAAAAAAAAAATGTAATTTGATTATTAAGATAACTCCTGGAATCTAACCTTTCCAAACAGTATTGTACTTTTTCATCTAATGTTTCAGAGTAACAGCATTCTTTCCATAGCCAACTAAAGGACACACCTGCCAACAGTTCTCAGTACTTTTTTCATTATGAAAAGCAAGGTTTCTTACCGTAGTAACACTCTTGTCTTGTTTTTCTTTGAGAAAGGCACAGGCCAACACTTTGAAACCCTTCACTTGAGCAGTCATCCTTTGTGCAAGCTTTCCAGATGTCAGAGAAAAGTCACATTGGAAGGAAACTTTTAAGGCAGGGGCATCAGCATTGGTCAAATTAGCAACAAATACGATTTCTGGATCCATGATCACAGCTTTTACTGTCATATTTGGCCATACAGACATTTCTGTGAAAATAATATAAAAGGTTTGAAGGCATTATTATGTACATAATATCTAAACCATGCATAAAAATTACAATGTAATTTTAGAGGTATAAAGTTAACAAATAATGTCTCAGTGTTTACAGGAATACTTTGCTGAAAATGAATATGACAGTGTCCAGAAATCAGCAGCAAACTGGTCAGAAATTTTATTTTGAAGAAACTATATTTCAGTAGTGTAAAAAGACAGCATTAGATCTACACACTATAGTGAACCTAAGCACTGGCTCTACAAAGCCAAGTTGGAAATAGTTATCTTCTGGCCCAATACTAAAGTAACTAACTTCTTTAGAGTTAAGTTTTTCTAATTGAACTCAAATTAGCAATATACAGTTTCTTATCTGAATACTCAGTTTCCAAACAGATGGAGAGAATCATATTGTATTTATCTCATTTAAAAGCAAGACCTAGTGATGGATCAAGGCACTGATTCTCAGTGCTAGGCAGCAGGGTGGCGTGTAACCCTCCTGCACACTAGGACTCATAATACCAGTTACTCACGCCTAACACTTGCTGGAAATACCAGAATATCACACCCATGCAATGGAACAGGTGCCAAATTGAGGCTCAGTGTATTACAGGAAAAGCAAAGCAAGCCAGGCATCATGGGTTGCAGCCAGCCAAACATCTGGGTAGACCTGAGCAACCCTGCAAATGTAATTTTTCTGGGGTGTGTACCATCCCTTTCCCATCCCAGGACTTGTGCATACTCCAAAAAGAGGAAAGGAAGTGAACTGCTGGCATCACTGGGGCACTTCATAAAACCTAAGGCTCACTCCTAGCACTCTGCCAAGTTTTCCAAGAGAAAGGGAGGGCTGTTGGGAGCCACACAACCCACAGATTAGGTCTGACTTCAACTCAGGCAAGCCTAGCAATTCCTTAAGAACAACCAAAAAAAAAAAACCATCAAAAAAATCCCCACAGAAGTGGTGTTTTTCCTGCCCTTGTTTCATCACGCTTTACCTTCAGTTTTCAACCAAAACCAGGAAAGCTCTTCATCAAAAACTTAGTTTTCCATACCTGAACTGAAATAATAACCTACAGTTTAAAAATACACAACTTGAATAGAACGGGTAAAACAATCTTTGCCACTCACCTTGAAAAAGTAAGATACTCTTTTACTTCTTTAACTACTATCTAAATGGTGCTTTTTACCCTAAGGATGTTTCCTTTGCAATAGTACATGGGAAAAAATCATGTACAGCATGAGTGTTTTTCAATATTTAGCTCTGCTGAAGAGCACTACTCCACTGCTTAACACAGCAGTTCCAGAACTACTACTGCTTATAACTGTGTATGGTATCAGCGGCCAACTTACACACTGTGAAGAATAAATTCATTTTTTAAGTCTGATAGCAAGAGAGCATCTTGAAAACTTCTGAATTATTTATTTTCAGTATGAACTATGTAAAGAAGGGGAGTGGGGGTGGAAAATGGTTTTACAGACCTGTTTCTGGCTTGGATTTTCCAGAAGCACCATGCTTTAACTGGAACTGTGCAGATCTTTCACTTGAGGATGTCGGCATTGAGTTAATGAAAAAATCTGCTACTGTCAACAAAAACTCCATACTGGCACATATGTACAGCTTGTCAAGAACAGCAACGACTTCAGTTCCATTTTTATCCTGCTTGTAGTTTATATCTATCATAAAACTGTCATTTGTGTCATCTTTCTTGTCTATCATTCTGGAAAACAAGTTTAATGAGATTTCAAACATATCACCTTGATCTAGAAAAGCGAGGATGCATAAGCAGTGCCATTTTTCCTCCCATGCCATTTATAGGTAAGAATTACAACAAGAGGAACCAGTGTTTCCTCCAGAAATAACCTAAGAGTAATTTCAACTTAAAATTTGTGTGCTAGACTTTTGGAACTACGTATGCAGCCTGTAACAATCAGAATAAAGTTTCAGTGCATAGAACTCTCTAGCTGAAGTTGGTTGCTCTCTACTGAGCTGTTCTACAGTTTGCTGTAACACCCAAGACTCTCAGGTTTGGGGTTGTTTTTGTTTTGGATAACATGGGAAATCAACACATAAAAGATGTAAACTCGCTTAACATTATTAAAATTGCATCATTCATTGTTTTTGTGAACAGTGTGATAGGCAACAACTGACAGCCCTACTAAGTTTTAGCAATCCCACGCGAAGGAAAGTACAGAACAAGGAAAGAGTCTTCCTCACAAGCTGTGTGGAGTTTCTTCATTTCTGATACTCTCAAACCTACCTTGCAGTCACATTCTGAATTCCTTCTCTGAGATCATCCAGGGTACATGCCTTGAGTTTAACATTAATATCCATTGAGCCATCTGAAATCATCTTCACTGATGATGCCATGAGATGCAGTCGGAGTTCACCAAGGCGTAATTTGTTACTATGCACCGAAATCAGAGACTTCTACATAATAAGAGATAGTAGGATGTTACCATAGAACAAAATCATAAGCACACTTCCCTTCCCGCTAGCCCCATACATTTTGATCCATCAATGGAAGGATCTGGTTAGCCTGTTTCTGTGATCAGTCCTCCAATCATACAAATTAGTTCAAGAAACTCACTAAGAAAAGAGAAGCAATAAGTTTGGTTCTAAAAAAGTTGTTTTGTCAACACATTTCTAGCGGTTGTTCAGAATGCATGGCTGAAGGATAACTCATCTGAACCCTGAACCTCCTACCAGAGGATCCCTCCGCTTCCATCACACCAACTCATTTACAACCAGGACCTCAGCAATAAGCAGAAAGGACAGCAAGAAGAAATTACAATAAAATCACTACAGCATGTTTCTTCCCCGTGATACTCATTTCACAAGAACTTTTTTTAATAATACACTCCTCATAAGAAAAGCACCACAGATTCCTGCATTATAGTTATTTTAAATGCAAAGCTACCACATGGTCACTATATATCAAGACTTCTAAAGCAAGCACCTTCCCATGGGACAAAGCATATTGTCATAAAAACATGGCAACGTTGCACATATTTCTCTTCTGTTTTCAGCACAGGAAGGATGTTCATTATTGCTCACACTCAGGGATATGTAAGAGGGAAGTATGGGTGAGGTACACCTTGGATCTGCTTACTAACTATATAGGCGCCATGAAGAGAACTACTATCAATTACGCTAGCAATTCCTGCTTTTTGAGGTTTCATTTTTATTTTGAATAATTGGAATCAAGGCTTGAATAACCAAATCAAATGGTGGGTGTTTTTGGCTGGACTGTTTCTTATTCTTTAAAGTGTGATTTTTAGAAATGCACTTACATCCTTCAAATTAAGGATGTAATAAAAGATCTGCCCATAAACCCTTTAAATTGCAGAATAAATTGCATAAGCTCCTGTCCTGGTTTCAGCTGGGATAGAGTTAATTTTCCTTCTAGTGGCTGCTGTGCTTCAGATTTGATATGAAAGGAATGATAATACTGCGTATTGGTTTAGCTGTTGCCAGATGATGTTTGTATTAGTCAAGGACCTTTTTCATCTTCCCATAGAAGCTGAGAGAGCACATAGAACAAACTGGCTAACAGAATGTTCCATACCATAGACATCACACTCAGTATACAAATGGTGGTTGACTAGGGATCCATGGCCACTGCTTGGGACAGGCTGGGCAACAAATCAGCAACTAGTGAGAGCAACTTCAGTTGTATTACTTTATTTTGTATACTCTTTTACCATTATTATTATTGCTATTTTCCTTTTCCCTTATTGTTCTATTAAACTATTTTTCTCAATCCATGAGTTGGTATTTTTGTTGTTTGGGTTTTTTTCTACTTTCCCCTTCTTTTCTCCCTCTTCTCCCTAACTGTGGGGCAGGGGGAAGAAGTGATCGAGGTGCTCCATGGTCCTCGTTGCTGGCTGGAGTTAAACCATGAGAGCTCCATAAGGCAGGCATTACAAAACCAACACAATTCACAAAACTCTTTGTTTTACTACCCTGAGTTCTGTCCATGTGAGAAGCCCAACTTTCCCACCCTATCTGTATGGTAAAAATCTTTGTCACAAACCTGATTCATATCACGATTGTAGAGAATTACTGAAAGTGACTCAAAATTAAAGTCAAATTTCAGCGTTGTATAACATGCTGCAGAAGACTCAACTGTAGAAACATTTTTTTCTCCAGATGAAGGACTGCCACCTGTCAGTGAAAAGAAAATAATTTTATATTTTTTTAGAACACTGCGCTTAGGGGTGGTTTCCTGGTTTTGGGGTTGGGTTTGTAATTTTTATTTTTTTTTTTTTAAATTAAGATCAGAAAGTCACAAAAAGAGCAGAGTTCTAAATCAAGAACACTACTCAGAACAATTTGCATTTTTATTCAATGTCACTTTGTTCTATTCAATGCATGCTAAAATTACCTTGCACAGAGCAGTTTAAGAACCTTAAAAAAAGCTGTCATCAATTTACTGCAGTTCTTCATTCATCTTAATGAAGAACTACAGGAAATACAACCCCGACAGGCCAAGGAGTTTGCACTAATCTTCCCTTAAGTTATGTCTCACAATGTAGCAATTCAACTATTGGTTGAACAGTAATTTTTTTGCCATTGAGAATGGTAAGTTTTGGACAATAGAAGATTTTGGCGAAGCGTTTGGTGAATATTTCATCCAGAGACATCCACTGTTTACATTAACACACTATTTGAATACTAATCATGTCCTTGATTGTTAGAATTGTGCATTAACATTCTGGAGTAGTTGGTTTGGCTATTTTCTATTTTAAGCTACCTGCAAGTTATAAGAATCATTTACACAGACTGAAGAATACCACCCTGTAAAAGATGAATCACTTAAAACACACTACAAAAACTTTTGATCATTTACAGCTGACACTCCACCAATTTTTGTATTTGCATACATTTTCATTTATAATTTCTCATGTACACAATAAATATGTAAAAGTGAAAAAAAATTTATTTACACACATCGAAATGCTTCATACAAATACTATGTTTGAATTTGCACATAGCCCTCTGCATAAACATACTCAGCTTTTAAATGAACATACCCTCACAGAAATCAGATTCATTTGGAACCTTCCCTTTTTTAAGTATCTGTGTATCTTCAATGTTCTCTTGCACAGTATTTGCCTGGGAAGAAGCCGCTCCAAGGTTTTCAAGTAAAATTTTCATGATAACGGTTAGATCATCTTCACTGAGTGCAATCTGTAAAGTGATAAACCCACCACTTCAGTTTTGGTGACAGGATTTCTTTCTAGCACAGAATCCTATCTTTATCAGTAGTATGCAAATACTGAGGAGAATTGACATGCTGCTTCCACCATAAACAAGCTGTCTAGTCAAACTGATCCTGGCCAAAACACCCTAAGTAATTTGCCCATTTTTCCTAAAATATTATTTGTTACTTGTTATTAATAGGAGTTACAACAAGAACAGGAGTTCTTTTGTTGTAACAGGAGTTACAACAAGAACAACACTCCACATGATAAACACTTTCTAGTCTTGTAAAGGCTCTTCACTTGCTAGAAATATGAGTAAATGATGATCGTAAGCACTTCTTAACAATTCAGTAATGCAGAAACATAACCAGATAGTATTAAAGCCAAGATATACGCTGTATACACTAAAACAACTGTCATTCAGGCCTTTAAGAGGTAAAGAACCTGAATCCAACTATAACATAACATGATTGTGGAAAAAATAAATGGTAATAAGTGACAAAATGCAGTCACTTAGCCCATAATACATAGTGTTGGAATATTTTTTTGACATTTACTTATTTTTTTTAAACTGGTACTCTTTCAATATCTTATTCCTCTGTGCCTCGCCAGTGCAACATTTGGCTATAGCACAGATATGTTAGCACTGTTCATTGCACCCACTTAAATCCATATGATTAATGTAGGAAAAGAGGAAGTAAAGCTTTCCCTCTGCAAAGGTATCAACCATAATTTTGAACTGTTGTATATTAGAGATCCATATCTAGCCTTTTAATTTCTAATATATCTAGTAAACATTCAAATAACCTGAATATCACAGATTAAACAACTTTAAAATCTTAAATCTATATTTTAAATGCTAATTCAACAGATAACCTCAATGACTTTGCTGACTGTTGAACCAAAAGACAGCTCCCTCAGACACCCAGAAAAATAAAAATAGGTTTTATTCCATTTGTATGCAGCTACAGAAGAACTATTCCTTATACAATAACAAAACTCTAACAGATCTATAAACTAGACAGTCAAGACTGAAGTCTTTTAACATTCTGTAAAGAATACAAATTACGAGCTTAGAAGCTCCTTAACTAGGCTAAGTACTATTGTGAGAATATCTGTAACTTTGGATGTAGCTCTTATTTGCCAAGATATTACCTGCATTGGTTTTAGGTCTCCTTTGATACCAATTGTTGGGGTTTTGTGATACCAAGTTGCTGCTAAATTTCTCTGGACCAGTAAAGTCAAACTCACAGGACGCAGAATTTCAGAATCTGGTTGAGAATCTGTGGATATAATGCACCTACAAAAGACAGTGGAAGCAGCAGAGGAAAAATATTTAGTAGCTGCAGAATCTCAAATAATATCATACTAATCTAGCAGAATTATGAGCATACTTATTTTTAAATTGATAATATTGTGTGCTTACATGCACTTATGCACAGGTATGCACTTAGGATGAACTCAGTTACTGTCCTATTTTTCCTTTCTTTCCAAGAAGTTTAAGAGATTGTGGACATATGTCCCTATCTAAAAACACTCCTAAACTTACTTTAGGGCGCTCTTTTGTTTGGTTTTAGTATGTTTTCATTGCTTATCATATCTAAATAATAGAACGATACTGCATATGGAGCACAGACTTGTCTTCTTTATGAACACTTTTCAACTCAGAGGAAAATTTCACGTATACCTTGATAACTTCAAATGAGTTAGCTGCACATCCATGTTGTCAATGACTGGAGGAAGAGAAGATTCATCTGAAGACACCAGCTTGAATTCATTCTGAACTCTGATTAAGCCAAGATCAGCTATCAAAGCATTATTTGAAGTTGAAGATTCAGGAACAACTATAACTGGAGCTTTCAAGTTGACATCCATTAAGAGGCGGAAGCTCTTTTTAGCAAAGTCTTTCATGCTGGAAGCAGCCATTTCTGCTGCCTGGACAGTGACTGCAGTCAAGGCTTCTTGTGCCGTTTGGAAATTGTTTAGGAAGTTCTAATGATAGGTAGTGAAAAACATAGGAGTTTTGTGAGAGCAAAAAGAAACCTAGCAAAAAAGCCAAGCCCCAGGAAAAACATGCATTTTAGAAAAACAATACAGCTGTGGCAGAAATATCAAACTTCTAATTCAACCATGCAAGTTGCAAAAGAAAAGTAGGTTAAAATCATGCACAAGCTAAGACATTGCTTACCTATTTAATTTTTAAGATACTAAAGCTATCAACTCAATGCATTACTTTTTTTTTGTCATCCTTATTTGTCATTCTTCTACAAAGCAGTGCAACTTCAGCAACATACTTCCATATGTTTGTACATCAGCTCACCACGAGGTACAGATCACAAAGAGCTGATTACTTTTTTTAAAAACTTTTAATGTCAAGAAAAGAACTGAAGCTAATGTCTTACCAAGAGAGACATAAAGAATGTATGTAGGTAAATTATTTGGATGCAGCCCACTTTCAGAGACATTTTACCATCCACCTTTGACATATCAGTGTAGGCTTCCCCTGCAGTAGCATCTGGATAAAGCGAGACGTGAAATCTGAACACTTCATCTCCCACTATGGAGACAGCCTAAAAGATTAAGTCCATATAGTTAATACTCCCAGGCTGTAATACATGAGAGAATTATTGCTTAAGTTATCGAAGAAGAAATACTTCAATAAAAAGATTAGCTGCAACTTACAAGCAATACTTGGACACACATACGCTAGGCACAAAAGGAACTTGGATCACCTCTTTTATGGTATTTCTCTTCTCACTTCGTTATAAATAGTCCATTTTATATTTAACCTATGCTACTCAGAATTAAACACATTAATGCAAACATGATTTAAAAGAATTAAAAATTGAATGGAAGCATGTTTTGCTTCCCTGAGATAAAGGAAGTTAACCCATGAAGTTTTGCTTAATATTTGGTGCATACATTGTATGTAGCATTATACAACACAGCAAATCAACTACTGTGCTGTCATTAAACAACTTAAAGACCTAGGTCTTTTTGTTTACAAACTGCACATCACCTTTTTATGGATTGTTTTTGGATCAACGTTTGTAATCACAATGTCCTCAAGACGGGAGAACACTTTAATCTTTTTAGTTTTCATAGCTACAGATGCATCCATTCCTGATTTGAGAGAAAAGGAAGATGATAAAAAATGCACTTCAACAAATTAAGTAAACACTTTTTTAAAAGAAGCATTATTGATTACTGAATATTAAGAATAAGAATAGTTTGGAATCCAGCACTCTTTAACAGCCAATGCTAAGTCCAAGACAGAATTGTGATATTACTACAAAAGACAAATTTTTCAACATAAATTGACTAAGGCTAGAGTAAGAGTTCCAAGCACTATATGGGATCTGCCTATTAAAAAAAGGACACTTGTGTTATTTATAACATAGTGCCTTCATTTATTTTAATTTTGCTCCACTTAGAAATTAATTCTTTTTCCAAGTCAAACATTTTCTTCCCTTGCAGACATTCTGGCAATTAAAATACTTAACCACAACCCTATTATCCAATCAAAATGTATTCAGATGTATGTTACAGAAATATCTACAGTGCACCCTCTGACCTTTCAGAAGTGAATAAAATATTTCTTACTACAACCAACTAATTTAATATTGAAATTAAAACCCCTTACCTTGTATTCTAATGTCTGCAATGCTACAGGTCTGATCACACACTGTAATATTGAATGCATTAAGCTTTGCAGTGAGTTTTAATTCATAGGTATCATCATGGGCTGCATTACTAGGCACTGGATAGGAAACATGAGAGACACACAAGAGCTTTATCACAAGTCATTTTTCTAAAACAAACAATTGATTATTTGTTTTGTACATATACGAACTATTCAGAAAGCAACCAGCATTTATTCCCTAAAACTTACTGCTAATTATTAGTCAAGATGTGAAATAAGTCTTCTATTAACACAGTTTTCTTGTGGCACCAGAACAGTCACTAACACAGGCAAACAGCAATCAAGACGTTGTTTCTTCTCATTAACATCTAGTTTTCATGCAACAGTATGCTGAATACAGTGTACATTTCATTATCTGAAACACTACCTCACATGAGAAACGCTCCTTTCTATATAGAGTAGCAAGGCAAATTTAGGTTTATCAGGTTAAAAAAGTTTCTGCAGCAAAAATGAAGGTGCCTGTAGTACACAAAATATAAGAGCCAGCCACTTTAAACTCAGTCGTAATAGATTTAGGATTAGAAAACTTTGAGTTTCCCAAACAACACTACAAACATAAGAGCCAACAAAGTGCCCTCTGATGAAACGTTCTTAAGGAGCTTCCATACAAAAACTCATACTATTTCAAGGTTACAGATACCAATTATTAAAATAAGCACAACCCCATCAGTTCAGAACTTCTCTTTGCTTCCCCAGGGCTCAAGAATATTTATTTTCAGTGCTGTAAATACTCTTTAGATCCCTTCAGATTGGAAAGTAACAATGTTTTGCCACAAATGCTTTGGAAAGGCTTCGGTACTGTTCACTGCAACATCATTTATTTACCTTTTACTATAAGAGTCAGATCACTGCCTGGGAAAAAGTTGTATCAAGTAAGGAGAATTTGCAAAATTAAGCAACAGCAAAAATATCTGGCTTTTTTTTTAATGAGATTATTTTCTCCCCACGTAGAGAGTTGTGCATGCCTTGCTTTTCCACCAAACAGACTGCAGTGCTATGACCTGAAGTGGTATCCTTTGAAACCAACGGCTAGGCACTGTTAAGCAAGAGTGCACAAAAGTATGGCCTTTCTAATACTGCATTACCTGGTCTGAGAGTACTTCCTTTTTCTTGTTCTTTTATTTGAGGCCTGTGGTCTGATGCTTTGTCAGTACCGGGCAGACCACCTGATGGAACACTGAATGTGAGGAAACTCATGATGGAAAGCAAAGCCTCTGTGTGAAGTACTATATCCAAACATGAAAAGATGACCTAAAAGGAGGACAAGGGGACAAGGTAACATTGTTATTTAGAAGTAGTCCATTGCATAACAACTCGGAGTTACTGTCACAGAACAGAAAAAAGTGCCTTGCTCAATTTCATATGTATCTTTCTCCTCCAACTTAACACCACACAAGCTCCAAAACAGATGAGGGAGCTGCAGAAGGGGAGCTTAAAACAGCTACAGAGGAACCGTGCCAATTTGAAAATTGATAGTTTATGTGGTTATGCTTTTTCAGTAAGCTCTCACAGTTCTGCTGCATTTTGTTGTGGACTATTGTGCACTTTGGTGACTTCTTCAGAACCACATACAGGAATATTTTAGCACGTATGATACAACAAAACAAGATTAAAAACTTGCAATCAGAACAGGAAGTAAATGAGTAGCAACTGCTCAAGTCAGTATTACTTAGTGAAACCTAGCATCAGTTAGTCAACTTACCCAAGCCTAAAGCAACCCTTGCAAAATGCTGGTTTTACTGCTACATTAAGGGATATCAGCTTTCTTGACTCTAAAGCAGTCCAGCCATTTCAAATTCCACATGTGGCTGTCAAAAAGAAAGTTCCACCCACCACTACTACTCTAAAGGAAACATTTTAAAAGCAAAATGACCTGCTTACTTCAGAAGTCACTGAAGGCATGGAAAACTACACGAATAGCTCATTTCTAGAGAAGTAAAAAAAGGAATGGACACAAGATCTCCGAGAATGCTCATTTGACATTTCACCTCATATCTTAATTTCACTCTTGCAAACCTTCAAGCACTGAAACGCAAGGCCTTTGTTTCACACACTGCTAAGTGTATCATTCCAGAAATAAAACACATCCTACAGGCCTCAGGTAGAATTATGTCCTTTTAAATTTTAACTAGCTAAAAATGCACAGCTTCTAGATACTCCTGTAAAAATATAAAGCAGTCAGCTTTAACGAAGAAAGAATCAGGGAGTTGGCTTTTGGTTGTTCGTTTGGTTTTTTTCTCTTCAATAAGAAGAGAAAAAGTGGGCAACTAAGAGGTTTACATAGCTGTTACTATTTGAGAAGCTTAAAAAACATTCAATACATCCAATACTTACATTGATGTTTTGCTTGGTGCTGTTATAAGTAGTAACAAAATCTGGTCCCTCAGCATCAGCCTAAAGGAAGATTAAAAAAAAAAATATGAAGCCCAAGCACACAATCAGTCTCTATTGAATTAATGAAATTCATTAACTGATTTTACTGAATTAATGGAATTTACCACACACAAGGATTATTCCCATTGCAAAAGAAAACAAAGGAGAATGGTGAAGCCTGAAAAAACAAGTTCTCTAAATAAAGCACATGATCAAGGCAACCAGAATGGGGCACCCTCTATACTCTGCTCCGTGACATTTTATAGCACGTATTTTCTGGAAGTTCAACTGGCCATTTACAAAACTTTCTCTTACTTGGGATCTATTTACCCTTGATCAATTTATGCTTAGTACTTGGGCAGAAAAAATTTGCTTGTTTCTCTCTATAAAAACTATGTCCTTACAGATAAGATTATGAGTAGTCCACTGGTTCTACAACCTATCAGATTGACAGAATCACAGAATGATATGGGGTTGGAAGGGACCTCTAGTCCAACCCCTCCCAAGTATTTGTGCAGCGTTTGAAGGGCACTTTTTTTAATAAAAGCTTAAGAACACTAGCTACCAACACATCAGTCCTCAAATGCTAGTTTTGTCAGCTGTAGAGAGCCGTCTGTCACTTATAGAGGCAAAGACTATCTCACCTATTAAGTTTCACAAAGGTACTAATCTATATTTTTCACAGAGAAGAACACAGACAAACATTTGGCTTCCCCAGTGATTTCAGTAATCGTGTTACCTTATGAAGCAAGCCCTATATGGAAGCAGTGGAGAGTGAAATGAAATGCTAAGTTGAAAAACAGGTATTTGGGAGAAAACCTAGATAAGTTTTAGATACAAAGCCTACAGGTTTTTTAAAAAGAAAAAAAAAAAAGAAATCTAACACAGACTAAGTACAGAAGCCTTATTTTACTCCCCATATAATCTTAGTTAAAAGGTATAGAAACCTTGATGTATTCCATTTTCAGAAGATGGTCATCTGTTTCACTTGAAGAATTAATAATGTAAAGAGGATCTCCTTTTGAGTCTGCAAGTAAAGAAATATAACTGTGAGGTACTGCCACTCATAATCTTTACTCCACCTATGGAATGCCCCCAGGCTAATTCTCAACGATACACTAATTATATACTCTTCTTGCTGAAACAGTGAACGTAAACGTCTTTTTTCACTGAGAAGCTGCAGATTACCTTTACCTTCTGAAAAGCTGTATCCACTTTTTTTTTTTTAAATTAAACTCATCAAGATTCATGTATCTTGGTCCCTAAAGAGGATTCCAAACTTGGAAGTTATTTGCATTCCTGTAATTAGTATTGCATTCCTATCTTGAGGTTTTTCTATTCAAATCCATACTTTTCTACTTCGAATACATGGCTATTGCAGTTATTACCTAGCATCCCTTTGAACTGTTACCTGACCAACCAAGGAAGCACACATGGCCACTGGAAGCACATACTGCCAGAACTGGTCGTAAAGCACAGATTCAGAAGCTCATCAAAACACTCTGCATAGATAGAATACTTCTCAGGAATGACCATTCCTACTCAAAGCAGGCAACTAACTCAAATTAACTCAAGCTAATTCTAGCAACAGGAAAAGAACATGATATCAGGTAAAAAAAGATTAAAAACTGCTTCATTAAGTGAATTTGGCATGTCACCTCCTGCCCTTTTTTTTCCCCCACTAATTATTGTTGACTGAGCTATCCTCTTGCTAATTGCACATACTGTACTGACTGCACACCAGTTTTCTAGAAGACTTACCTTTTATTTCAATGCATCTCATAATAATTTTTTTCAGATATGCTGCTGCAGTCAATTCATTATTTCTAATTTTGGTTTCAATTCCAAGCTGTAGCACAGTTAGAATATGTAATGGATGTCTCTCCTTCTGAACCTGCTTCATCAAGGTTATTACAACCTTTAACATAGAAAGGGAAATAAATTCACTATTTCAGTAAAGCTTTCCAGATATTTTGGTAAGCAGTTATAATTGGGCATTATCTCCTCAGCTAAGCTTCAAAAGTAGCATTAATATAGACACATTGCCTTTTGGCAATGAGAAACTACACCATCAATGTTTCCCACCTTCCCTCTCTGTTCCTCTTGGCCAAGTAACCAATTACTTCTTAACGACTTCAACAACAAAACAAAAACCTCAAGTCTAATATTGTGGCTAGAATTTCGTTTTGTTGGCCTAGCAGCATATCTTTACCTTGTCAAGGTATGCTTTAGTTTTCTAGTCAGACACTACACAGTACTACATAAAGAGTCTGAATATGGGAAAAACAGTTACCACAAACCATACTAGTCTGGAAGAAAGGGCAGTAGAGAACAGACAGTAACATGAATCAATCTTTGAATATCTGATGCTATGCAAATAATAATTAAGTACACAGAAATGTTTCAACATTACAATTCTTCATGTATAGAAGATTTTAAGCACTGATTAGAATCTTGAAAATGAGAAAAAACTTGTAGCTGAAAATTAAAGTAGAAGAGCTAGACATAGTTATTAATGAACAACGTCAATTTCAATGCAATTATTTCACAAGGCAGTTATCTCCCATACATAGGAACTAAAAATAGTGCCTCAACCTAGCCATTTGCCATACAAGGAATTTAAAGAATTCAAGTCTGTCAGTACTTTGTCTGCATCATTACGCAGAATACTCTTTGTATACTAACAAATAAGTATTTTATCATTAATCACCCAACAAACATAGTCCACAGACACCACGGCTGCTACCTTAGTAAAAATGTCCATGTGAAGCATGTGTGAAACTGCATTAAACAAGACAGAATTGTTCATAAGATATATAAGTAAGACAACACAGAGCACAACAGGCTAGCCTGCGATACCTGTCAGTCCTACCATTACAATAATCCTTCACAGCCAAAACAGCAAATCTGAGAGTCAGAATCTGCCAAAGGTACTGGTGATACCAGTTGACAAACAGCACGTAGTTAACCAACATGTACCTCATCAGCAACTGCAGTTCTGTCAAGTCTGAGAAAACCCAAAACCTGGAATGGTATCAACTTGCTACCTGTCTACACCTCAGATGTGGGACAAATATTTTTTAATGTCCTTTAAACTAAATTTTCCTATACGATGTCATATCACTCACACAGAATATGTTTCCCTGGTGGCTGGGGATAGGAGGAGGTTTCTAGTCTTTGAATGCAACTTTTACTCAGCAATAGAATAATTTTGGGGTTGAAGGTGGTTATTTTCCTGTCTAAAAAATGTGAACCCAGATTTTGTATTGGACAAAAACATAACAGAGAATTTGTGAAACAAAAATTACACACACAAAAAAACCCAATAAAAAATCTAACCAGTTACTTAAAGTAATCTGCATATCTAAATCATTTGGTCTGACTCTTGAAAAAAAATGAAAGGCCATTATGAGCTCTTCACATTTAAGTATCAATTTCATATGCATAAATATCTTTGTTAATTGATTGTGCGTTTCCCCAACACTTCATCTACAACCTAACCTTCAGACCTAGTACCTCTGAAGGAAAAATAGTGGTTCTAGCTTAACTATTTCAGCTGGTTTGTTAGTAAGAGAATCATATGCAGCATTATGAAGGATTAAGGCTATGAGAATGCAGAACATCCCAAAGACCTCTAGTTTTCCCTGTTAGATGTATGGTTTATGTTAAATATTCTATAAAGACAACCTCACATAATACAGACAAAATAAAACAGCTAAAGAAACAGCTGAAGAATCTGGGTTCTGGGGTTTTGTTTGTTTGTTTTCTTTCTATTGCTATGTACCATCTTCTTCAATCAGTTAAAATGGACTTTATAGCCCACTGCTTTTAAGAAACAGACTTGAGCACTGTATTCAGTAACAATAAGTTTTACAGGTGGATACATACCTCTTTGATTTCAAAATTAAGTAGCATATTGATTACATCTTCACTTAATGTTCCTTTTTTCTTTTCAGACAGCATTCCTTCTGGAACACTCTTATCCTGCGTCAAAAACAATTTCTCCATTTCTTTGGTTTTACCTGAAGCATTCAATAAATCAGTTAGTTTTTGAAATCGTCACCATGTGTTTAGCTTAAGAAACATATCCAGTTACTTTATTTAGACGGCTTACATTCACGTAAGATAAGCTAGCAACATTTCCACAACCAGAGCCTTTAACTTCAGAGCATGCAAAGGAAATAGAAACAGGTTCTGGCAACAAGATGACTCCGACATCTCAATATCTTGCTAGTTCTATGACAATGTAGCTAACATGATTACCTGATTGATTTCTAATGCTTCCACTTTTTTTAAGTATTAAAGTATGAACACTGTCCTTGCAAAGTTAAGAGTTTGTCACTTAAAAATCATACTCTCAGACCTAAGCTTGCTTTACAGATAATAAAGGCTCTTCATTATTCCTGAAAGCTAACACATTTAATATTCATGACAAACAAATTCCATCTCTGACCTTCCTTTTGCAGTACTGATTTTGCATGAGTTTGTTGTTCTTCTGCTTCACCAAGGTTTTCTGTCAACACTTTGAGAAAGATACTCAAATCCTCTTGACTTAACACAACCTACAAAATTGCACATCACATTTCTCAGAAAAAGCAAATTGTTCTTTAAACTTATCACTAACTAGTAAATGCTTCCTGGCAATAGGAGTGCTACAGGTATTTTGTCAGCGTAATCATCCCTTAAACATCACAATGACATTCTTTTAACTGCTTATTGTTAAAACATTAGGACATTAAAGAAGGTTATGACCTCTAAAGCTGTATCAATATATACCGCAACCTTTATTTAGTGTATCTGTGCTTTTACTACTTTCCCGTAAATGACATACTACTTCATGGTATTTTAATTCCGATTTCACCCACGATGTACCTGGTATTTCCTTCCACAGTATATGAATTGCTGTAAAAAACAACTACCTTAAGGTTGTTCAAGGGAGACAGGAAGTTACAACACCTCTACATTCACACAGGTAGGTTAAACCCTATTGACATCCCTGAAACTCACTCAGTGACTAAAAAATCTGCAGTTTGTTGCACTGTCGTGTCCAGAAATAACACAAAGGTTAGTCTTACATTAGTGTTATCACAAGCTTCCCGCCACTTTCTTTTCACAAGACTTACGTTCATTGTATCCAGATATCCTGTGACCTCCAATACTGGCAATTTGTGAAACCAAGCTGCAGACAGATTTCGTTTCACAGAGAGGCTTAAATTAATAGGGTGAAGTATCTGAATGTCTGGATGCGACAAACCTGCTTCCGTAGTGGTCCTGAAAACAAAGGGGTGGAGGGGAACACAACACATGGTGGGGAAGTTAGAAGTTAAGTCATACGCTACACTTTCAAAGTAACATCATAATGTCCCAAATGTAGTATCTCCTTAAGCTTAAGCGTCTTCCTGAGCAAAATAGTATCTTGCTTTACTACTGATTTATTTGATCGTAAGGTAACAGGTTGGTATTTTAACACCAAATATTTGACCGTGTCACCAACCATGGTTTCCAATGACTCATACTCTACAGATTATTAATATTACGAATTAGCTAAGGCATTAGTAAAGTGCACTTTACCTAGACATTTTCAGCTTTGTCAGCTGCACATCCATTTTGTCAATGACTGGAGGGAGCGAATCGCCTTCTGGAGACACCAAACTAAACTGGTTCTGAACCTTAATCAAGCCAAGATCTATTACTATAGCATTGGGGGAAACTGAGGACTGAGGAATGACAATAACTGGTGCTTTCAAGTGAATGTCTATTGCAAGTCGAAAACTCCTTTGAGCCAGATCTTTTACACTGGTAGCAGCCTTTTCTGCAGCTTGGACTGTAGCAGCACTCAGTGCTTCTTTAGCTGTCTGAAAGTTGTTCAAGAAGGCCTAGAACAAGTGGTTGAAGAGAAAAGAGAAATATCTGTAAACAGTATTTTAATCTAAATTACTTTCTCATTTTACAACATCAAACACCAATTACACCAATTACACCAATTTTACACCTACTGTGTAAAACTTTTCCTGGGGAAAGGTAAGAGAGTTTTAAACCCATCATTTTAAACCCACCTCAAATTTTTCTTCTTTCATTAGCTACAAGATTCTATTACCTCATTAGCTTTTAGGGCCCCGCTATGCCCCCAGTGAATACTAATTCCTACTAAAGCCAGCACCCAATGACAGAAATCCTACTAGTGCTTTATTGAAAAAGCCAACATTAGGATACTCGATGAAGGCACAAATATTTACAGTGGTTAATTTGCAATCCTCATAGCATCTAATCTTGCAGACAGTTTTGCCTCTAATGTTAGCTCAGATATGTTTGCAATGAACTCAGCTTTTTCCCAGGTCAAAAGTGCAGCGAACACAAAACCCCCAGAATACCTTAATAGCACTGATCTTTTCTCTATTTCCAAAGTAGAGGGTGGGAAGTGACC
>VXAK01015918.1:9789-21668 GCA_013399435.1 Arenaria interpres
CACTTATAACTAAGTGAATTGATCACTGTTATACCAGGATTTACACTATGTTAGAGAAATAGTAGTTGTTTGGCTCCTTTTTTTTTTTTTCTTTAATTGTGATTACATCAAAGTCTGTAATAATGAGTCTTTTCTTACTGTGGAAAATTATATATATGTAAACATATATTTAAATATATGAGGATATAGCCATAGCATAAGATGCAGATAAAGTTTTGACATCGAGGAATGTAACATCAAACAAAAAAATTTTCTATGAGATTTAATTAAATTCAGAAGTATATACCAAATTTTGGATTTAAATGATCTGGAAAACATTTGAGAGGAAGGTGGAAAAAAGAGACAATCAACACTGCTAGAAGTCAACCGAAGGTAATTTCAAAGAGGCAAAAAACAATGCGTAGCTCAGAAGAGAGTCTGAGCTGTGATTACAAAGGGTAAATAACACCTGACAAATCTGACTGTCTTATATGATAAAATGATGGGTCTGCAGATGAGGAGAGAGCAGTGGATGTCATTGACTTCAGCAAGACTTGTGACACTATTACCCACAGCTTAAACATTATGATCTGAATGGGTGGAAAACCAGATGGGTGAAAATTATTTGGATGACTGAACTCAGAGAAAAATGGTTAATGGGTTAGACTGTGTTTGGACTCTGGTAGCAAGTGGATGGTCCTGGGTCTGTCCATTTAACATGCTTATCAATCACTGGGAGAAGGCTGTGGAGTGCACTCTCACCAAGTTGCTAGATGACACCAAATTAGGAGGAAAATAAATGTAAAATAAAACTTAGTAAAACCTCCTTTAAAGTGCTTTATCTCACCACACAAACTAAATGATTTAGGAAAGATATATGGGAAAGGATAGAATGAATTAACATGTATGTCAGGTTAATTCACTAATCTATTACAAAATGCAGCAAAATGAGTATTGAGAAAGATAAAATATCTGCAAAAAGATTAACACAGTACAGCTGCATCTCATAGGTAATTTTTTGTTTTATTTCATTTAATAGGAATGTAGGAGAAATGTCTTTCTAGAACTCAATTTCAAATGATCAATTTTTGGAAATGTGAATAAGATCTAAATAAAAGTGTCTTCCAAATATCTAGTTAACCATCTGAATATATGACTTAATTTTCCAAGGTGGGAACACTCAGAATTTCACACTGAATTTGTAGATAAGCTTCAAAAAGGGCCTAGTTCTTTCCTATGCGTGTTTAAAAATTCACGAGGAGCTGCCCAATATTTTTTATTCTGTAAATTAGATGTGTACAGAGGAAATCAGACAAGTAATTAGGGAATAAATATCATATGAATTCCATTAATGTCTTTCCTTCAACTTCCATTTCATCTGTTATTTGCCACGTGAATTCATGTCTGCTTTACTCCTCTATCAGCATATCTGCTGTTTATACAGTACTTTTTTTAAGAACCTTATGAACTTCTATGAACCAAAACCTGCTTCTGACCAGACTCAGTGCACAGTCCTTCAGTGGAATATTTCAGTGTCAAAACTTATTTTTTAATGGAGGAGAAAAACAAAACAAGGTGTGTTGGCAGATATCACAAAATTAGTGATTATACAGGCCGCGAAGTTTGAGGTTTAATCTATTATGCTTTCATAATTAGGGCAGTAGGGCAACACAAAGTTAAACTTTTTTTTTTTTTATACCAATGCAATGCATCTGAAATTCATTTTGGATTTTTTGGGGTTAAATTTTATGCATTTAATTAGGACATAATAAAACCAGATTTCTCCACTAACATCTGAGTTACGATTCCATAAAGCACTCAGGTTTAACTGCACATGGAGTTACCAACTTAGGTGCCAGTTCTTGATAAAATTAGATGATATCATATAATTTCCTATAAAACAGTTTGTTGGCAAGCAGATTATATTACGCTCAAGCACTTATTTCATCATTATGAATGCAGGTGAACTGAAGGAACTTGGAAACTGCATACATTACTATAATGTTAGGCTACTTGTAAAATTGTCTTTAAAAAACAAAAGAAGCCTGAGTAAAGGTTAGCACTGCAAGTAGACTAGCTCAGACATAATAGAAAGAAAACCCTTTCAGTACATAATTCAGCATTTGTTTTTAATAGAAAAAGCATGTTTCATTTCTACCTTAGTTAGGAATGCAAGAGTCAATAAAATGGAGATCAGAGTGCAGGAGATCCATGTAAAAGTTCCTGTTTCCCTCATCTGATTCTTGCTCTTAAATTCCTATTTCCAGCTCAGGCTTGTTGTTTTCTGAATGGGAATATTGTTGGAAATGCAGATTTTACAGGACGTTCAGAAAAAAATATCCTTGCCTAGGTCTTGTTACAAGTCAAGAAAAAAGCACTAAGGATTCAGGAGTACTTTCAACAAAGTATTATTTAGCTATTCATATAAGATATTGATACAGATTGTTTTCTAAGATCATATTGCCCAGTATTAAATTTTCTTCCAGTTTTTACTTTCCATTATTCTAGATCTTTCTAAATAACTTCTCTTGACTAAATAGTAAGCTGAAAATACTGACAGAAACCCCCAAGCTGACAGTTCTTCTCCCCATTTTGTGCATGAAGTATAGGACAGAGACATTTGAGCTCGTGGGATGCTACAGAGGTTGCATAGCAACAGATACGAGAAGCATCTCATCTCTGCTGACTGTCAGACTCCCAGGACAGCAGAGGAAGTATTTCAGGGATTGCAACTCCAGATCTTTTAGACTCTTTAACCTTTTCTGTTTAAAAGAAAAAAAATATGTTTACACATGCATAGCATGCATAGCTTTTCAGGTTCCACTGAGACAAAGAGAGTTGAACAGGAACATTAATATAATTTTTTATTAAAAGCTTTTTCTTCTTCCTTGCACTATCAGACAATAAAGCTAAGTATGGAAGAAAAATATGCAAGGAAAATATCATATCATTTTGTCCACTGACCACATTGTGCTACAATTAATTTTTATGAATAGTAGGCAAACACCACTTACATTTTTCTGCATCAGTGGATCCTTAGTTGTGCAGTGAGGGCAGTAAGAGATGCATGATACACAGTGAATAGAGAAAGGGTTGGAAGTGAGGAGGATTGGCAGTTAGAGGTAACCAAAAAAAATTGCAGTTAGGCTAGATAACACTGGTCACGAAGTGGGCAACACTTCCCATTTTTAAAATTTCTAATATTTTCATTTCAGGATTTTCATACTTTAAAAAGTAGAAGTAGGACTTTACAAAGGATTTTAATTTCTTTACAAAGAAAACATGTGAATCCCGATAACATTTCACACTTCTGTAACTGTTCCTTTAGAAGATTATAAAGCTCTTTAACAACATCAAGCAACAAAGCTTTGTGACAAATTACTCCCGGATATAAACAAAAAAACAAGTATGGCTCCACAGAGAAGTAATTAGGAGAAACTGGCACACTATTTAGATTGGAAATCATCATAGAATAAGATTGTCTTTTTAAGCCTCTAAAGAGCTTGAAGCGATAAATTGATTTGCCAATGAAATGTAGACACCTCCTGCATTGAGCTGAGCAAGGATTTTCAGGATCAGAAATCTGGATTTACGTGCCTAAAATGCACATACATTCTCTGTGATCCAGAGTCCTTAATGATGCTACATAAATGGCTTAAAAGAAACTTTTAAGTTGGTTGTGTGTTTGTCAGTAACTGATCCAAGGTCCCAGAGGCTGAGTTTTCAGGAGTACTAAGACATACAGTTCCAATGGAGGCCAGAATTAATGTGCTTTTGAACTTGTATGAACTTACAAAAGGTTACACAGTGCTAAATAGTGTGAAAAATTAGCTGTCTCTAAATGCAAGCTTTGTAATAACTTTTGGATTTTAAGACTACAGGCTTCAGCCTCCCCTATAACCTGCATAACCTAAACTAGCATGGACATTTTTTGGTGAAACCACGTTTACATTTTTGGTAACTGGATACTTGCAGAGGAGTTAGTCTATCTGAGGCACATACCCTTTATTTCAATAGTGAAATCGTTTCTGCCATTTTGCTTGCAGGCTTTGTTTCTGTTACTTTTGTATTGTTTTACCATAGTATAAAATAAAATACTAATCCTGAATGCTCATGTCTGAGCTTTATTTAAGAAGAATGACACGTAATTCAAGAAGTGGCCAATTTGTTATGATCTCTGTAAAACAAAGGCCAACCCAACTGGGAACGATATCACAGTGGTTGAAAATGACTGGTTTTGAACTGCTGCTGAGCAGACACAATTAGGATGCTCATATCCCAAGATGAGAAAATTCATTTCCATGCCTGTAAGCAAAAATAGTGCCAAGTGCTAGAAGTACCCCAAGGCAGAAAAAGACTTCAAGGCATGCTTACACAGATAAATAAAGCCTGGGATGTATTACATTAACTGCGTGAAAGTAGTCTGCTCAATAGGTGCAATGCAATACATAAGTAACATTTTTTCCCACATAATGTTGATATATATATTTTTAAAGAAGTATATTAAATATCATACTTAAAAAACCAATTAGAAGAGGGGCATTCTGCCAAATACATTAGGATTACAATTCAGAAATTGTTTTGGAGTAAATACTGTGATTTCAGAACCTGCTTCCATTTCGTAAAGGAACACAAATTTGGAACCTCCAGTTTTCATAAAATCCATTGAACAAACTAAAATAACATTATTAAGTAATTTTACTTGTTTAAACATTTTAAAGTACAGTTCATGGCATTGAATATAAAACTAGCCATACTATCTCAAATATAAAAATCTTTGGTAAAGCTGAACAAGTGATCTCTGTTGGAACATTTTTTTGCCAACATGTTTTACCACATCACAGAAAATACAAAAGGAGAATAAAATTCAGTTCTATAGCAAGGAACTTCCCATATGTGACAATAGATTGTCACAAAAAACCTGCTGTATGTTAGCTTTAGTAATGTCAAATGACAGGAATTTCTTCAAAATGAAAAAAATCTCACAATATGCATCTGATGGTAAATAAATTCACACCTTGGTTCCCATTAAATAAAAATGAAGATTTTTTGATATTTTAATGTCAGCCCTGAAGCCTATTAAATTTTCAATATGAAAGTTGAGCCCACAAAAATTTATTTATAAAAATTAAGTTACATACACATTTATGGACTTTGATTTTTAAAAGTTTCCAGTATTACCTTTCCTAGAATCAGATAATTTAGCAGCAGTGACCTTTAATATTTCACAGTGGTATCTCTTTTCCAAATAGTAGCAGAAAATGAAAGACAACAAATACTTAGCCTGTGCTCTGTGGAACTAGCAATTTAAATATGTAAGCCTGAAGGAAAGGAAAAAAAATATTATTTATTTCTGTAGATGATATACTGAGTCACAAAACCTTAATTAAGATCATAATGTTGCATAAAAAGTGATGGAATAAGAACTGAAAGTAAACCTTAAAGAATTTTCTGTGATTCCCATATTACTAAAATCTTCCATTCATAAATATTTTCTCTTATGCGTAGTGCTCTACCTTTCTAATCCTTGCTTCTAGTTATAGCACTTACTTTATTCTTATCTTTCTTAATTTGTTTTCATATTTGTTGTTCTTTGTATCCTATTCTGTGATTTCTGACAATTCTATAGTTGCACAAACACAAGGAGAAGTATGTGCTTGGCGTGTAATAAGTACACATGTAGTATACAGTATGTAGAAGAACCTGATGTCCATACTGAAACCCCTTCTCATACAATCCTTGTTTATTGTGTTCTAGCACTTGCTATATATATATAAGTATGACAGCTTAGTTTATATTATTTCAATATATCTAAGACTGCAAGTTAAAGAACCTATAATATCAGAACAATTTCTAAATATCTATGTGCATTTCCAGATTGATTTTGTTTTTCAGCTTAAGAAATATACTAGTGAAAATAATGTGTAGCACAGGATAGTTGCACACAGTTTTCATATACTGTTTTTCAATAAACACTGAAATTAAGTTCACAATATCTTGTCTTCAAAGGAAAATCAGAAGATAAACATTAATCTGTTTATTATTATGAACTACTGAAATTCAAACTCACTATAGGATTCTAGTTGAAATTACACAGGCATCCTTCTCAGAATCTTTCTTTTAAATTAAGGCAAGAGTGTGGTACAGATAGATAATGATACTTGCAAGTGTGCAGCAACAGCATCCTTCTCTGGTATTTAACTGCTTCTTATCTCTGAAGTGCCTTTTGTCCTTGCTACATTACATGAGAGTTTGTCCTCTGCACTTGCCTAGACCTCTGAAGTAGAATCTACACATGGCAAACTATGTCTGGAGACATCCCGACATTTGATGCTCCGAGGCAGATTATTGCTTGGCAGCTCCTTATTGCTACCAAACTAATTTTTTCCAGAACTGGGTACACAAGGTCATTCAATAACGTTTATTTTTATTAGTGGATATAACAGAGAAGGAACGAGATGAGGGTGTTCAGGTGCTCATCAGTACAAGGCTCCAAGGAACAGATCCATTCTCAGACATTGTGTATCACGCAGTGGGGACTGTTGTAGTTTTAAAGCCTTAAGAATTTATTAAGTCCTGATCAAGACAGATACTGTGATTGCAGCAGGAAACAAGGGACACTAAAAATAAATCTAGCATTTTGCTAAATTTTTCACATGACTAGGTAAGATTTTTGGCATTTCCATACTTCTGCAACCCACAAGTCCGTAATATTTTAACTTCCAGAATGCTTACAGATTAGCCAAATATGAATGGCTACTTACAAGTTATTTGGCTAGTATGTGACCGTGTGGGTGATAGAAGTCATTGATATAATCTCAGAGAATGTACCCGTGAGTTGGGAAAAATATTACGGGCGTTACTACTCAGTTTATGCTGGCTGAGAGAAATGTGAGAACGCTTCCCCAAGAATAAGTTCTGCACTGCATTTTTGCAATGCATGTGAAAGCCAGCAGATGGAGTGTTTCAGTTACACTGATGAATACAGTTATTCCAAATTTAATTAGAACAGCTGATACCTAACCCTTGCATTGTAGCAATTACACTTTGCCTTAAGCAACCAAATGCTCAAAAGCTTTTAGATGCAAAACAACTGTGTTGCAAAGCATCTTACACTTACAAATATTATTTTTATATTATTATTATTAACTGAAATACAGTTCTGTATCAAGTATACTTTCTAGAAAGCCACAAGATTTAAGTTGGTTTATATATATGCAATGCAGGAAATCCTGTCTCTTGCAAAAGTGTCTTTTCAATTCTACTGCATCCTTTCTGAAATGGAATATCTTGTTTGTCATATGATTTTTTTTTAATTTACATCATATTCAGTGTGCTCTATTCATAGCCTTTTTACTCTTGATTATTTTAGGAAAGATCTTCTGTGTGTCATCTAATAGAAATTATTATTTGTTTAATTTCTAGAGACTAAAATGTGCTTTACTTCAAAGTATAACACATAGTAATATACAAAAATATATTTAAAAAGTACAATGGGCAAAACTTAATCTTTGTCAAACCTGCAATTAAAAAAATAATTTGTACATAAAAAATCAATCACACTGTTGATCCCTCCAGTAATTATTTTTTGACACTCAGAGATCCCCAGCAGCTGTCCCTGGAGTCCCAGCATCCCCTTTTTCTCCGCTTACCCCCACCTCCCTGCCTCCTCCCTAAACTCCCTAAATACAACATTCTGTCAGTGCACAGGAGCTGGCTGGGACCAGTAGCCGACCTACAGACTCTCTGGTCTGTCCCAGATCCAGCTTCAGCATCTGGATCACAAGCTCTTACTCTGCTCACCAGTTAATCCTAGTTGATGTTCACTGCCCACCATACACTGATGTATGTTCCCACACACTATGCATGTACTCCGGTCTGTCCAGTCACTGTCACCACGGACACATGGATGTCTCACCCCTAGCTCCATCCCAGCTGCTGCACTCAGACCCCAAACACACACATGTATGGAGTATTAAGAGCATCTCATGCAGGAAAGAGTTAGAGATGGACTTTAACTAGAAGACAGGGCAGACTGCGCTGACAAGGCACAGGGCATGGCCAGACCAGCATACGGACTAGCAACCTGCTGACAGGTGGCTGGTCCCCTTTATCTTCTTATCTTTCCAATTTTACACATTTTTTCCTCCACAAACCACCCTGACCCTCCATTTCCACACCTTTGATTTCTCTTCTAAACATCCAATAACAAGTCTTGCACGATCTCAGAATGCTTTCCTAGGGGAATGCAGGGCAGGAACTCAAGTTTCTGACTGCAATACTTGAGCTTCTGCTCCTTGGTGTGTGTAGAGTCAAGGCAGTTATCATATAAGCTAACACTATGATTAGAAAATCAGCTCAGAGGTAAACAAATCTGGCCATAAAACTTTCTTTTTTTTCCTAAGAAAATGCAAAATTTTGAAATGACATTTTGTTCTTAAGTGGAACATTGTGAAGCCTTCAGTTAAAAACAAAAAAGTCTAGAAAGACGGATAACCAATGAGATGAACTCTCTGTTAGGAGTGGGGCATATTTTAAAGGTAAATTCAGTGCTTTCTGGAGGGTGTTCAAAATAAAAATGGAATTGGATGCGAAGAGAAATGATCAAAATTACAGGACTACCACTTCTCCTAGATTTTTCAGTAAAATTTAGAATAACAGCAAAAACTCTAAACATCCCATAAAGTACTTTATAAAGTTCAGAATGGCTAAACAATAGCAGAAAAATTACATGGGGAACTGATAGAGCCACGAGGTGGCTATGTGTTTCCAAAGCAGACATTTGATTTAATGAATTTTTGCTGAAGTGGAAAGAAAAATGGAATGGTATTTTTAAAGAAACATACTATGAGAGGAAATTTTCTTTATAGATATAGTATGATAATTAAAAAAGTATTTTGCCCAGACTGAAGTCACTCTTGCAAGCTTGTGTATGTTACATTTTTAGAACTATTGAAGAAAGTATGTCTCAAAACTAACAGAAATTGTTCAAGACTTTCTATATTACATGTAAGTTATTATTAAAATTCGAAAATGCAGTATTATTTCCATTAGCCACTAAATATAGGTCTTCCATGAGCAATTAAAATGAAAATCCATGTTATTTCCATAATTCCATTGGCTCATAATTAGTGACGCCCTACCATCATAAGCAAAACCATTTTGGGGATGAGATCAAGGAATTCTAAATGTTCAAAGATGACCCTGCAATTTTTTTGAGGAACATCATCACCATTGAAATGTTTTAAATAATTTTCCTATTTAGGACAAATAAAGTCTATCAGCATCAAGGAATTAATTATTTAGATGAGACTGCTAATACCAAACTAATTGTTGTCGAAAGGGGAAAATCTTGGCTTTAATACGTGGTTGATACTGGATTAATATTAAAAAACCTCATTTTTCTGTTCATTGTGCCTCTTAAAAATATAAAACTTCCAGTGTGGGAGATTTATGTACCTAACTTATAGGTCATAAACTCATATAAAGTTCTAATGCTGCTCTATCATGATATGTTCCTGAATTTTTATGAAGAAAAACCTATTAAAAAAATTGTAGGTAAAAAGATCCTTCAGAAATGCAAAGGCTACCTTCTACCTTCTACTTTAAAACTGAAAACTTGAGCTTGAAAATTTATCCTAAAGGACTGTTTTTGTCGTTGTTGATTGGGGGTGTGTGTGTGTGTGTGTGTGTTTTTTGATATGGGAGGAAAATGTAGTTTCTTCCAAATCAGAAAACGTAGTGCTTGTGTTTTTTGGTTTTTGTTGGTGGGTTTTTTTGGGTTTTGGTTTGTTTGGTTTTTTTTAAGCTATTGGGCCTGTTAATACTTTTGAACTTATCAGAAAAAGGGCAAGTGCTTGGTGGCATTAATCCCTCACTGTCCCACAAAAAAACAACTTCCAAACAAATAAAGGCTGGATCTTTTTAGAGGAGTCAGTCTACAAAGCCAAAGAGTCCCTTCCAATCTTAAAGTTTAAAATGATAGAAAGAATTATGCTAATGTATAATTTTCCTTATCTGAGTAAGTAATTTTTTCTGGAGGAACACTTCTGTGAATAAATCTTGCATGCAACACTGAGCAGGTATATTTTGCAATACAATTTCTAGCGTCAGATATTTTCGTTTCTCTAGCAAATAATTTTCTACTGACATTTTTTGTATAATTTAATGTATTTACTGTGTTCACAATTTTAATTCATAAAAAAAAGCTCTGCTGTTTCATCTCAATAAATATTTTGAAAATTAACGGTGATGACAAAATATTGTAAGCAACATGTCAAGCTTAACACCACTGAGAGCTCTGAAAAGATTTTCACATTCAGTTTTGAATTAAAATGCTACATCTCTTCTTGAGTAAAAATAAATCAAAACAGTAACAGCATCAGAAAAAATATGATGAATGGCAACTTTGATGTTTATTGGTTTTGTAAAGGAAGATCTGAGCTGGATGTCTTTATCATGGTTCATTGATGAAATTATTACTTGGACAAAAAGCAAAACAAAAATATTCCTGTTCTACAGAGGCTTCAAGCCAATTGGTTTTTTCTTCTCTCTTTCAAACCAGACAAGGTATTGTAGAAAGATAATGCTGACAGCAGGTCACAATCCAGTTCAAAGTTATTCATACTGAAAAGGTCAAATCTTACTGATTTTTGAAAATAAGTGCTTTTGAAAGAACCATATTATATCTCATCAAGATTTTATAGGAAGGGAAAATGTTCTTATAGCTTAACATTTTATTTTCTTACGTATGTTTGTGAGAGTCTGGAAATAGTCAGATGTACAAATTTTCCTATTATTTCAGATAATACCAGAAATTCTTTCCCTACTCTTTATTTCTTTCCTTGCGTGAGAGGCCATCAGTGAGAAACTGTACTCTTTGGTTGGGAGGCATTGTATGCAACAGTAGGGAGAAGAGAAGGCACCCGTGTGCATATACAGGAATGTCATCTAGAAGAATACAGATCAATGTATTTGGTTAACAGAAAAGAAATCACAACCCAAAAAACCAACACAATAAGAGAAATTAAATCTGAAAGGAATAAATGCTGCAGATCTTAAAGTGACAGTGAAAGCCATCAAAGTCAGTCTGTAAACTGGCATAGTGTTGTGGTATCACTTTAATATAGAGAAGAAATATAGGAGAAACATATATAAACTGGTAGTTTATTTCATCATTTTTCTCTAAGTAGATTAATAAGAAAATATACAGAGATTCAGAAACTTTGTAGTCACAATAGGTATGTTCCATTTATTTTAGTTATTATTTTAGTTTATTTTATTATTATTTTAGTTGGGAAAGTTAAAAATAAAACACGGAAAGGTTTTTCCCTAGAGCACTTTGTGATGGAGCTCAATTCTGCCTGTTCAACTGCAGCTTCAGTTAGTAGTTAATCCAAAACATTTTTGTAGGAAGTTGTAGGTATAAGAAAGGAAGAGATTTCTGAAGAAAGGGCTTTGGTATCTTTTTTATCTTAGAAATGATAGAACAAGATAAATTCTACCAGGAGAGAAAATTTAGTGGCTGTAATTTCATAATCACATAATGTGGTTACAGGTATTAACATCTAGCACATGACTGCTTGTATGTCTATGCAATATAATTGTGGGATTATTTTATTTTTTTTCCATTGAGATAGCTTATCTTGCATTTTTAGTAAATTCATGTGCTAAGTATTTTCTTGTGTGAACAGTTTCTACAGAATACCCTGGTTAAATTGAATGTACTTTTGGAACTTTACAATGTATAATTCTCTTCTTTTAATATTTAAGAATTAGGCAAAATAACGTTGTCTCTGCCCATTTTTTTCTGGTTGTTCATGTATTCTTTCTGTTTATGAGTGCAGCTAAACAGTTATCAGCTGTCTTATACCACAGTAATTTGCTTGAGTTCATTGGAT